>UXGC01002223.1:0-13069 GCA_900480045.1 Eurytoma adleriae
TTGGAGCTTTGTTTATAAGGTATCGTATTTGTGATACAAGCTAATTTTAGTCCAGGTAGGAAGTTTAATCTTCTAATATTTATTCGAAATACATCATTTTTCTCCAAACATTCACGATGAAACAAAATTAATGCCCCAGTAGTGAAAATCTATTCGTGTGTCTGACAATTGGTCTGTCTAATATTTTCTAGGATGTTTTTCTATACATTGTACTCGGTAATAGTTCATCAAAAAATCTACTAAGTGGTATTCAGAAGTTCTTTTAGAACAGAGTTATATCTTGTTTGATTTGAGTTTCTTACCCTGGTAGAAAATTAACCATAACTGGCCAATTTATGATTAATTTTCTACCAGGGTAGCCACACGTTCAAATATGGTTACTGAAACACTCTTCTAGTAGTTGCTTTCTAGGGCTACGTTGCAGAAACGATTCTGATACTTTTTTTGTTATCTGAGTTCTATTTATACTAGGCATACTGTAGCAATTACAAGACTAAACGAAATTTTTAAACTTTATCTTAAAAAACTGCTATCAAAAATAATAACGAGCAATTAAATAAATAAATATTTTAACTGTAGGCAACAATAAAATTTTCTGTGCTTGATTCATAACGTTTTCCTTAAAATTGAAAAAAAAGAAAAAGCTGAAGATAGTATCTGAAATAATTCGATAAAGTAAAAATAAGGATAATAAAAGAAACTTTAGAAATCAGAAATTGCCCTAAAATACACGTACCGAAGAGAACGTAAGCAATGACATGATTGCAAATTTACCAGCAGTGAGTATCAGTGGCTTTTGGCTCCTATGAATTATTAAATTTATGAGAAACTTATCCCTATTCATCCAGTCATACCATTGAAGATTAAAACCCATGAAACCAATGTTCAAACTCTATTAAAGAAAAAGAAAAAAACGAATTTATATGCATGTTAATAATAATTTCTTATAATCAGTTATAAATTTAGTAGGCAGCCTTACCTCATTTTGAAGACTATCTGGAGGCCAACAAAATAACAAAAGTTAAACAGCAGCACCAATTAGATGAAGGCCATACGTTACTCTGCCTTGCTTTTGCTAACGAAAGTAAATTTTTTACGTGATAGTAAAAAGTTTCTGAAAGTATTGTTTAACTCGTACACTTGAATTTTTCAATACATTTGGTCAATAAATATTACTTTCTTAATTAATTTTTGTGTTTTAAGAAGAGGAAAGAAAAAAGTACTTCCTCGAAGAGGTTGATCAGAATCAGGGATTGGTAACATTTTATACAGGGCGTTCAAACAGTCCCAGTACGACTGAATAACTTAAAAAATCATAGTCCTAGAGAAAAACTTTCTACAAATTTATTAAAAAATTTCATTAGCTATCCGGCAGTGACCTTGGCTTCTACCTTGAATCTAACCTTCAAGGTCATTTGAAGGTCAAAGTGCTATTTAAATTGGAATCCCTATTTTTGACACAAGAAGTAAATAGAACGGAAAATTTTACGTTCGAATGTGCCTTTGACCTTTTTTTAACTTAACCTCGAATGGACATGGTGAGGGTCAAATGCGAAAATAATGGAGCTATTCCAAAGCCGGTTACGAAAATGTGAAACTTGACGTACAAGCGACCGTCAAGGTCAAGGTCATGATCAAACCCATGGTTATCATCCGGACGCTAATAAAAATTAAGGCATTCTTTTTCCGCATTACCGCAACCACCTTTGGAAGCTCCATTATTTCCACATTTGACCTTCACCTTGACCGTTCAAGGTCAAATTATACGACCGTAAAATTTTCCGCTCTATTCATTTCCGGTGCCAAAAGTAGGGGTTCCCATTTAAGAACATCACTTTAACCTTCGAATGACCTTGAAGGTCAAATTGAAGGTCGAAGTCAAGGTTACCGCCGGATAGGCAAGGAAATTTCTTAAAAAATTGGTATTGAAAGTTTTTCTGTAGGACTATTATTTTTTAAGTTATTCCGCCGTTACTTAGTAGTAGTCTGACTCTTCGCATAGTTTATAAAGCATAGTCTAAACAAACCAACAAGTAACCCATCGGATGGTTCTATCAGTTTATCGTTCTTGAATTGAAATTTCAAGGACGAGTTAATGTAGTAAAATACACTTACTGTCAATAAATTGAAACCAAACCCACAAATTGCTGTAATGCTACAGATGGTCTGAATTAACACAATCATCCGAAAAATTATTTCAACTTCCTCGCAGTAACTGTAACACAAACATGGTTAATATATACAATTTTCCTTTCTTTTACTTACTTACCCGAAAATCAGTAAAAAATATACCTTATAATTTCTTGGTGAGTGTTAATGCACGCTATTGTACTTTCTATATACTTATCTTCCATCTTAGTTTTCTCTATGAACAAAAAATAGGGTTTGAGAAAATGGAAGGCAAATAATTGATATTAAGGGGATGTAAAAGTCATTTGTAGGGATTGACTTTACCGGCATCGATATTTTCTTGATTATTAAAAATCAAAACAGATTTTCGAATAAAGCGCAACGTGGTGTCCTCGGTAACGGCATAAAGATGATCTGGTTTCAATTTCAAGTAATTCTAATCATTTTTCTCCTACATTTGTTAATGGAATTGCTTGAAATTGAAACCAGGTCATCTTTATGCCATTACCGAGGGCACTACGTAGCGCTTTATTCGAAAATTTGTTTTGTTTTTTAATAATTTAAAATGAGACCAGAAATATTATTATGAAAATTAATTTTTTGTACTGATTGTATAACCAATGGGAGCTTGGAAAATTGATACTTCATCATCCCCAAAAAAAAGAAATACATCACTTTTATATTTTTTTTCATCCAGATCGTTGCAATGTTCTTGCGCAATTTTCAAAAACCTAGCTTGTAACAGACGAAGATGGGCACAAGCGTATAACACGAAGAAGCTCATCGCAGTATCAATACCAACGATAGGAACTATCCCAATAAGTCCTGATATTGACTGCAGGGCCCACCACACATTAAACAGCATCTTATTTTCATGTACAATTCCGATGGAATACGGTAAAGATTTGGATGCAACAATCGTGTTATTAACATCGTATTCGTAATGCATGAATAGCGGCGCGACCACCAGACTCGTCAGTGCAAAGAAGACGTTTCCAGCGAAGCCGTAAGTCATGAAAAGTGCACGATCTAAGTAAGGCTGAACCTCCCATAAATCATCTTCGGATTTCACATCCTTCCACAACTGCATCGCTTTTCGCTTCAGCGACAGTAGCTTCGAGCGGTATGGGAGTAGGGCAATCACTGTAACAAATAGTTAATCGTACAACTAACTTCAATATCGTAACTTTCTACGTAAACTAGCAGATTTGAATTTTACATTTTATTTATATTTACACATACACATTTTATTTATATTTACAATGGAGATATATTTCGCACCTTTACCGGAAAATATAAAAATTTGAATTCATAGGTGCTGGGTGTTAGTCTGTGGCAATGACCGAGATGTGCTAAATTTTTCGTCAAAGGTTCGATATGTGCTTCGCGGCAAAGATATGAATGTGTAACAAATAGCAAAGGTGTGAATTGATCTTGTCTCCACGCCAAAGATGCGAGATCTGCTGGTCAAAGATCCGACATGTACTTTTCTTCGCGGCAAAGATCCAATACGTGCTAGTAGGCAAAGGTGCGAAAATGTGCGGTATGTGTTAGTCGTCACGGCAAAGGTGCGAGCTGCGCTAATTTTAGCGGCGCAAAATTTTATAATTTGCTAGTCTTAGAAAGCAAGGATATTTTACCAACTTCTGATCACCATATACCTTTCAGAGCACCGACGAGGATCTCCAGAAGCTCCCCTACAATGTTTATCTTCTCAGTGGTCTCGATCCGGTCACCGTAAGTCGCGACCGTGTATATCCCGGGGAAGACCAGAAAACTGCACGATACCATGCAGAGGATTATCAAAGCAAAGCTGACGAGGAAAGACTGTTCCTCAGCCGGGAGGACACCACAGAGTTCAAGAAGCTGTTGGTTGAACCAGAAGTAGTCGGAGAAACACTTCGTTCCCTGCCGTGCACCCATACTACGGCACTTCAGTTACCAATCGTTGCGGGAGAGTATTGAAGTCGGACTGCGAGGAAAACAATGCTTCGTGCAGCCTCCATTTATAATGCAACAACGTGAATTTCGCTCGTGTAATTACATGCTCACGAAGTTCGGTCGGGTAATTTACGAGTTAAAGAAATTGCGCGTAATATGCTCAGCATATGGAAAAACAGAAGTATTTTCTTCGCTTCTGAAATCGATTCTGAACTACTATGTTTCACTTAATAACAGGGGTAAAATGCCAGATACGATAAGTTTGCACGTATATGTTTCGGCAAATACATTCTCCTTTGTTCGGTTTGTTTCGTCGCATCGCTGAGACAAAGAATATTGATATCTTGAAATAGCCAAACAACTAATTCCTAGAAGTTGTTGTCAGAGAATAAAGATCAGATTTAGCGTCCACTTCAGGAAATAATAGGTGACAATCGATTCTTCTGAAGTATTCATTTATAGAGATGTCTCTAAATCCTTGAAACATACTGCTGTCGAAATATTTATGGAAATTATTGAATCTTTCGAATATTACTAATTTCTTAAAAGGTTGTACCTGTTATCTTTTGAAAAACTTCATCAAAATTTTTGTTACAAATACTTACTTTGAATGGTGATGAAGTAACGGGACGCAAGTCTCCAGATGGATATTTTATTCTATTAGCTGAAATTTTACACAAATTTCCACGCGGTCGTTGACCAGGTATTTCGCTATATACTTGCTGTTGCTAATATCGAAGTATTGTTAAACTCCGCTGTACGATCGATTAAGGTGCGTGCGAATTCGGAGAGAAAGAACAGTTCCCTTCCCTTGAACGGTGGGGTGAGTTACAGTTACAGTAATTGCAAGAGTCGCTGGCCCGGGTAATTGCGGGTAATCAGCAAATTCGAGCTGAATCGCAGAATTGCATGAGCTTTTTTACTTGCGAGAAAAGAGCTAAACAACAGTAGGCTGAAAGCTGCCGCTGCATACTTCTTAACATTTTTCGTTAATACAACAATTAGATATGCATCGGAACGCCAACAATAGTCTTGGTGAAATGATAAATTATGAAATTTATTAGCAATACCGTCAGCTTTAACTTCTCCGCATGAAATACTACGAGGAATAATTATATTCTTTAATTAAAAATTATTTTTTTCTCTTGTAACGGATACCTGTTTGATGATGTTGTGCATGAAAGGGTCGAGCGTATCGCGCGAGACAAATATGCGTGTGAGAGCAGGAAGCCTCCGCAAGAAGTCACTCGAGTCTTTGACCCCGGGAGACAACCGAAGGGTCAAGCCTGAACATCGTATCAGCCGACGAATTTTAGTGCTGCGAGCCGTCGTCACACTAACCAGCGCAACGTGGGGCTGCGAACCTACCATCGCAGGGCTGCGAGCAGCCATAGGATCCATCATTGGCCGCTGGCCGCCACAGCATCGACGAGAAGCATTCGAAATTCATTTAATGTGTGTGTATATGCAGGAGTGACTACGTGTAAATCAATTGCGAATTCGTATGTATAAATTATAATAAATAAAATAGTACCAGATTGTCAAATCTACATAAATCTATTTCATTTAATCAACTAAAAATCTTGGACTGCTAGTTTGGACTCGTCAGTAGAACACTAGCAGCCCTTCTTCAGCCGTCTAGCCAGCCATATATCTCGGCGACTTATATGTAATACTGGGATATCAAAAAAGTTTATTATGCAGACGCTGAGCCGCCACTCATGATATTTTTATTTTTTTGGACCCCATCTTGTTCAAGGTCAACTTTCAAGTTCAATTTCAATGTCAAATTTGTTATTTACACAGAAAGATTAATGACCTTAGATTTAAAAGAAAGAAAAATTACGTTCAGATATGTTAACTTTTTTTTTAATCACCTTTAAAGGTCGCATGAAATTCAGAAGCTGTTGATATTGTTCATACACACAAAAAAAAAGATATATTTCCAAGACCAGACCAGTGTTTCTGTATATTTTTGAGATCGTGGGTCAGAATGACCGTAACACCCAAAGATTTCCTCGCAGAATTGCGAATTCACGGACATAACAAATTTTACCTTGAAAAGATCCTTGAACATGAACTCAATGAATTCATCGGACACTGGGTTCACGATTAGTGACTCCAAAAATATAGATACTGTCTCCATAACTGACAACTTTCATTGTACGTCTGCATCATTTATTAATTTAATTTTAGAAATGAACTATGAAAGATTAAAATATTATTTAAAATTTATAAATAATGAAGATTGTAGTAAAATATGAAATCAAAATGAATAATGAGAAATAAATGAATCGTACATTTTTCAGTAAACTACGCCAATTCGATAGCAGTAAGTCTAAGGATGATGCTACTTTTTGCTGTGTTTGTCTAACCATTAAAGGATCTACAACCATCACGATTAACTTTCATGACCGTACGCAAACTAGACAGTTTATCTCCCAAAAAAATATAATTGCGTTATGTGTCCTTTTCTTCGAATTTAATTAAAAGGTGCTTATCCTTCTTTTCTTTATAATGCAATGATACCCGATTTTTTCTTCTACCCGTCTAATCGATATGTCGATTTAAATTATCGTTCGTGCGTGCTTCTAATTCGCACGAATAATTGGTGTAAATAACGTTTAATAAAATATTTACGAAGAAGAACGTTATTATCATTTTTTTTTTTTTCATGTTATTATCATTTGTTATACCTATTAATAAATATAGTGCAAGAATTAGCCCATTTCTTCATAAATTTTTGTTTACTTCTCGAAATAAAATACTTCGGTTAATTTGTTAAACTGAATAGTGTCTTAAATCCGGAATATTGCAAATTGCATTGCTAAGAAGTCAATTAAAATGTAATTTCACACCGTATACTTTCTTTTATAAAAATTAACAAAATTCTTTTTCATTCCTAAAAAAAACACCTTCCTAAAAAAAAATGTTCGTCGAACCTCAAAGAAGAAATGAATTCCTTCGAAGCGTCGGATCGATCATCCCTTGCACAAGTGTAAAAAAAAATCCTTCGGAGGAAAAAGTAAAGGAGAAGGCAACGTCCACGCTCGCAACGAGTCGCGCGTCCATCAAGATAGTCGCCGGCCGAAAGCACGCGACGGCCCTTTTACAACCACGCGCGTGCACGTCGCGCAATGACGTCCCGGACGCACGCGCTGACCCCTTCCCTCCTTCTCTCCCCTCCAGCGTGACGTCACCCGGCCGCCCGACGGGGTCAAGGTGATTTTCGGCGGAAGCCGGCCGATACACCTGCACGCATGTCAGACCTGTCGCCGAGACTTCGTTGACTCTTTGATTTTTAAGCGCGTGCTAGGGAGGATCGTATGCACGAGGAATCTCGACGCGCGAGGAAAGGTGATTTAGAGGTGAGGCTACTTAAATTCTTTTTTTTCTTTTTTTCTTAAGAATAAAGGCGGTATGATGTTGAATTTTTTTAATAATTAATGTATAATGTAGAATTTCTAGAAGTTGCTCATTTTAATACTTGTTGTGGAATAGTATTCATCATTGTTCCAAAATCGTAGGTAACCGAAGACAAAAATTCATATTAATATGTATACACTCAGTTGAACTTAATTCTTTCGGAATGTTTTGAATGTTCCTGCTAGCAACGCCATTGGTTAATGAGCTTACGTTCTGAAAGAATTAAGTTCAACCGAGTGTACCATAGTCTATCTACCTAGCTTTTGACACATTTCGGCACATAAATTAATTTTTAAGAACAGCCAAAAATCTCTCCAAATTTTGGCACTTTTCGATACATTTCGTTTAACTGTGCTGATTATATCTAACTGTGCTGAAATGTGTCAAACTGAGCTTTAACGGTGCCTAACTGTGCTCAAATGTTTCTAATTTTGCTGAAATATATCTAACTAGGCTGAAATGTGTCTAACTGTATTGATATGCGTTTAGCTTTGCTGAAATATATCGAGCTTTGCTGAAATGTATCGAACTTTGCTGAAGTGTATCAAACTTTGCTGAAATGTATCAAACTTTGCTGAAACGAATGAACTTTGCTGAAATGTATCGAACTTTGCTGAAGTGTATCAAACTTTGCTGAAATGTATCAAACTTTGCTGAAACGAATCGAACTTTGCTGAAATGTATCGAACTTTGCTGAAATATATCTAACTAGGCTGAAATGTGTCTATCTGTGCTGTTATGCGTATAACTTTGCTGAAATGTGTCTAACTGTGCTGATATGCTCATGACTTTGCTGAAATATATCTAACTATGCTAAAATTTGTCTAACTTGGTTGCAACGTGTCTAACTGAGCTCAAATGTTTTTAACTTGGCTGAAACGTGTCTAACTAGGCTGAAGTGTATCTAACTGTATTGAAATCTGCCTGATAATTCTGAAATGTAGCACAATTGTGTCGAAATGTGCCGAAATATGCTTAACTGTACATCATTGTACCTAATTGTACTAAACTGTGCTGAAATTCAAACAATAATATTTGCTGTCCCGAAATTAAGTTACACCTAACTGTGCTTAATTGTACCTAACTGTACCTAAATGTGCTTCATTGTAACTAACTGCGTCAAAATGTGCCAAAAGTTCCATTTATATACATTTGCGCAAGTTTTAATCTATTGAGAAATTTATTGACGGTGTAATAACTTTATATTTGAAATCAAAAATTCTTCATAGGATACTAACCTGAATATTTACCTTATGGCGAATTATCAGCTGATACTTTATAATTCAACAAGCGAGTTCTAAAAATAAACCACGTTAAGCCTAAGTGTATTTCTCCATTAGCAGCGAAATAACGATTTTTAGATTGCCACTGCGTGATTTTTCGGCGACGCTTACCGTAGAATGCGTGTGACGTCGGTAAAGGCTCTTCCCCTCCTGTTTTCTTGTGCTTCGGACGAGCAACATGTGGGTGGCCTTACGATGTTGCCCAGCTGAAAACGACTTTTAACCTTTCGTGCTCTATTGCCTGGCGTCAATTTCGTCACTCAGATGGAACAACGTTGATTCCATCGATCGCTGAAAGTGACCAAACCAGATTTTAGTGGCTCACCAAAGGAAGCTTTCTGAAATGTACTTAAAAGAAAGTAGTCCATAAATAAAAGTACGAATCACGATTGGTGGTAGTACGAAGAACGCAATTCGCGCCCATTATTTTTGAAAATAATGAATACAAATGGATTCTTTTATGAAGTTCAACAGCATTTTTATGAGACTCCTGAAGTCTTTTTTTATAAATATATTCTTAAACTAGCTTGAATGTTCAATGAATAATGTAATACTTTTTATGCTCAAATTTCGTAATTTAAATTAACTTGATTTACAGTAAAAAAAGAAATTGGTTATTCTGTAGATGAATAAATAATAAATAATTATTGAAATATTTTTGTTACACTACACAATGATTTATAAATAACAAAAGAATGGATAATTAGTTAATGTCTTATAGTCTTAAAACTTTTAACAATAAATATAACATTTGACCTGTTATAAAAATCTGCATGGACTTTTACTCGTTTATTCAAACTATAATTAGTTGTAACTATCTTTAGTTTTTGCTTTTCTTCTACTATTATTGTTTATTTGGCAGTATGTATCTTTCAAACAGAACCTTTCCAAGTGAGAAAAGGTCTAGTAAATGTAAATTAAAAATAAACTTTCAGTACTTCACTTTTTCTGCGATTCAAAGATGTAAATTTTTGGGTCTTTCCAAAAGTTTCTGTATAAACGTTCTGGAAAAAACGTCAGACGAAAAAAGAAAAAGAGCCTCGGCATCGGTTTCGTCCTTTCTTCTCAGCTTCTATTTGTATTCTTTGTTTGGATAGACTTAATGTATGCAGGCCCGGCGATCGACGTAACGTCCGAGTCGATGGCCATTAGCACGCGACACGAGAATGATGCTCGATCATCGTCTATTTTGCTCAGACACGCACTTTTTTTATTTAGAGCCTGCGTAAGTGCGCACAATCACCCATAAGCATCGAGCAGCCGAATCTCATACGTGCGATCATGGATAACCATCAAAATTAAAAACAAAAAAAAATTATCAGAATTGAGTATCCACGTATTTGTTGACTCAAAGGTTCTTTTATTAGCACCTGCATTGAATATCAAACTATGCGTAAAATATTGAAAAAAATGGTTTATTCGTAAAAGCCAAAAATTGCTTGATTTAGACGTACAGTTTCCGAGAGAAAAAATCATTAACATTCGATATTTTTTTAAATTTTCCGAATGTTTTCCTTGAAAAAGAAGCTTCTAATCAAGAAAGTAATACAAACAACTTTGACTCATTATTTCGTGTTCTTTCAGATTCCGGGAATAAATGTAAAAATATAGGGGTTCCTATTTAAAAAATGAAAGTGATCTTCAAATGACTTTGAAAATTAGCTCCAAAGTGAGATGCAAGGTCACCAGAGTATGTCCCTCTAAAAATCAGCAATATTTGTATTTTTCTATTTTTGGTTAGGATTAATGGTGTTCGAGATATTTCACTGGATAAGTTAAAATGGGGCACTATATATTTTACGCTTTGCTCTCTTAGGTTTATCTATTGCGAGAGTAGCGTAAATAAACAAGTAATACAAAATAGTTTACGTCCTCATCGAGCAAAAGTTTTGAATAATAAAACTGCCGTTTCGGTCAAGGGCCATTAAATTAACTTTAGTAGTGCACTGCTTACTACGTCACAATGGACTGGTTAAAATTAGAAAAACGCTCGACCTGCTTAGGAGCTTCTTACTCTCCTGCTCTCCTTTTAAAATTTAACTATTCATTGCAATAAAAAGTCGCACGTGAAATACTTGTGATGCTCCTTTTCTAAAATACCAAGATCAGTATTTAAAGTCACACCCGAAAAAATAGCATTTTTTTAAATTTGCTTATTTAAGGATTGATCTTTATTTAGTTTATTATTTATTTTATTATCCATTGGGTCGCTACTGATATTTAAGAACTAAAATGCCTGACAATCTAGGATGAAAATTATACGTTTTAAGCTGCCGAATGGAAGTAGACTTGTAAATTTTAGTCACGATCCTAGTGGTTCACTTTTTCGCTTCTATTCACCGAAGAGGATGATAATGATAACTAAAGTAAGAAATACGGTGAGTTGCATTTTTTGTTTACAAATAGCTTAAAATTATACGATTTGTTATGTTTAGTAAATGAAATTTTAAATCCTTTTTTAAATAATTGTAGTGATAAATCGTGATTATCTTCATATGTACGAGCATACTATACAAAAAAAAAAAAAATTAACTCCGAATTTCGTGCGGATTTCGTGCAGGAAATTTGAGACTTGACACATGATCACAATCATCTACTTTGTCAGAAATATACAAACTAACTCCGTTTGCTTGAAAATTACCCCAGAGGCCAAAATTCTTATTCAAATAAAATTTAATTTAAATTCATATGATTAAAAGTTATTTATCGCTTGATAGTTTCACGAAAATAGTGGTTATACATAATTTTAACGATTTTTCTCTAAAGTTTGACTAATCCCATAAAAATGCTAATCATTTTATGTTAAACTAAATATAAAATCGTAAAATTTTTACAGTCACTTTGTAAAGAATACATTATAACCTTTTATAAAAAATTTTATAACATTTTGAAAAAATAGGGTTGTATAAATTCGACCAAATTGAAGGAGACATTATGTACAGACAATTTCTTTATGTATATAATTATATATAAATCTTTTTTACGCACCCCCAATTACATTTAAGAATCAGTGGAGTTTCTCCATCTTCGGAAAGTATGAAGGGCGCTAATAACCTTGATTTGTATAACGGTGAATCTAAAGATCCTATTTTTTCTTAAAATTGATCTCCGCTTACTCTGGGCAATATGTAGGTGCACGAAATCACCTGAAAAAAATAAATGTCAAGTAATTTATCCAGAGACTTTTTAAAATAGACAAGGATAGCGAACGGCAATAACCTTAGAATGTGCCTCTCTTTATCAGTCAATTATCTAAATACTTACAGCTCGAGCTCGTTATACTCTTTCACCGTACCGATGCATCCCTCTCAGGTCGCGACGTAGGGAAAAAGGGATACGATTAGCCTCACGCGAGCAGGAGGAAGTGACGCAACAGCCACGTCACGAGATTCGATGATTCCTCACAACGACCTTTGCGAAAAGGCCTCGACTGATTTATCGCTCGGGGTGGCCGAGATCAAATCGCGCCTCATGCTTTTACCACGCTTTTCGATTTTCGGATGTACTAATTCGATACCGTGCGACGCAGCCACGATCGATGGAAAATTAGTAAAATCGTACTCTAAATTTTCTTCTTTTATTTTCATATGCGATGCTAAGTAAAAAATTATTAATTTTTGTTTTCAAGAGCACTTGTGACGTTACAATAAATTTAACCACAAAGAATAATTACATTTTTCTAAATTATTAGTAAAAAAAATACATCGTATTGTTAAGGAATGAGAAGATCTCTTATAAATGAATAAAACAAAAATAGAACAAATATACCTTGTACTGCAGGCAAAATTAAAATATACAAAGTTTTGTCTGTTTTTTCTATTAATATTTAGAACATTTTTTGCAATTTGTTAGTAGCCCGCAAATCATTAGTGCATCACATATCCATTGATAGGTTTGTATTAAGAAAGAGTTATAGTAAATTTTTAATTTATTATGAAGAAAAATATTTATTTTTAATTTCATATCATGAAACGAACATATATTTTACATTTGAAAAACTTCACGAATCCTTCGCTACGTTCCGTTCACCTTAACTTACTGCAATTATGAAAGTGACGTAAGACATTGACGACCTGAGAATCTGGCAATGGTAGAAATTTAAGTTATCCATGTATAAACATACTTTATTTGCAGTAAATATTATACTTACAACACCGCAAGTTTCTAAATTCATTGTCAGAAGTGGCCCAGCCGTAAATCGGCAGGGTTTTGTACTTCGCGCCATCATGAATTTGAGTAGTCTTTGCGTTTGCAACGGAAATGCGTACCAACCACAAAAATAACTATTA
>UXGC01002224.1:0-13067 GCA_900480045.1 Eurytoma adleriae
TAGCAATGCGTTTGAACGCTGCACATCAGGAATTCCGGGCAATCAGGTTTCCCAGGCCCACAGGTTTTAGAGCTAGCTAACGTTTTTACTTATTTCAATTATGTCATCCGCTACGGCATTGGAGAGCCATGATTCCGCCACTCCGTATAACTGGACCGAGGGGTCCGCGTGGAGGAACTGGCGGAGACCTTCTATGTGACCTCTGAGGGAGGTCACATTTAAGACACCTGCTTTCATGGTACTGCAGCGGCGGGTAACCCGTCAATCTCTAGGAGATCCAATTTTTTGGGGATTTTTATTTCGCGGCTCAGGAGCCGTTTTATTTGAAATATCGCGCGGCACTGGGGCCGTGTTGTCAGATGTAGTAGCGAGCGTCGAAATACACGGCACAGGGGGGCAGGCTCGAGGGGTTGGGAGGGGGGGAATGCAACAAAAAAATCACTATTTCTAGATTGATTTTCACCGTAAAATGAGGGGTTTGGAGGAGGGGGGCTGAGGGGGGGGACTCAATTTTTGCTTACGCTCATATAATATAGAGAGATATCAATAAATAGAACTCTTATTCCCAGTGAGATTATCACATACATTTTACTAAAAATATCACAAAGTGTCACAGATGAGTATAAAGTTTTCCCGCTGATCTATCTACAATAAAGACTAGGGTTTATGACCTGGTCAGTCAAGATTTACAAAGTAGTTCCAGGCCGCTACTTTAAAGCGCGAAAGAGAAAATCTGGTTTCTGATATTACTCGGCATTGAGTTCCAAAGGTGAGATGCGTACACATGGAAGGAGTCACGCCCCGCGCTGGTCTTATAAAAGGGGATTGCCAGTTCCTTAGGATCGCCCCTCTGAGGTACTCTCGAGGTATACAGTGAAAATAAGGGGAACAGAGGAGTCGTCCAAGATGGCGGCAGGAGTGGACGCCTTTGCGTATCGGTCCGAGTAATAACGCCTTTCGAACGAGTAAATTTGTTATTTTGCGTTAGAGAATCAGGCGGTTGGACATAGTCCTTCGGGACTCGATTACTGACTTTGACAGTGAATCAAACAACGATATAAATCAGCAGGACTATTTTATCAAATCCTACTCCCCCGGGCTGCCCGGGGGATTTTCTTTTGGTGCCAAACATGGAGGTTACATCCAATGTCGGCATAACAGAGAACATGGAAGTCGAACCTGGCAACTCTAAACGGAAGCGGGAATTCGACGGAGGTGACGGCCTTACGGGATCATATACGAAGAACCATAAAAATTAAACAGCGTCAAATGCTTGTAAAGATGATAGCACGGTTGAGAAAGAAGGTTATTCTGAAGACTTCAAAGGTCCTTTTAACATATGGGTTAGAAATAAGAACATTGAAAAGTAGGATTTTAATATTCTCCACATAGCGGATGTTCAAGAAGGCAAGTATAAATCGGTCATTGAAGATAAAGACTCTGGTAGATTCAAGGCAAGAAATTGGGATGATGGCTTTTATCCCAGGTTATAATAAAGTAAGAAAGGGTATTATTAGAGGTATTCATATTGATTTTGATATGACTAAGCTCAAGAAGGCGATTAAATCGCCGTACAATGTTCAAAGTGTTATTCGAATGAATAAAAAAAATAAGAACCAAGAAAAAGTTCCGACAGCCGATAAGTGGCTACCTACTACTTCAGCCCAAGTTACTTTCAGTGGAGAATTCTTGCCTAAAGATGTCAGTATTAAATATGTAAAAGTGAAAGTAGATCCCTACGTTAAACAGCCTCTACAGTGCTTTAAGTGCTTCAGATTTGGTCACATGGCCAAAACCTGTAGAGGGAAAAAAAGCTGTATCCAGTGTGGAGAAGCAGAACATGAAAAGCAATCGGTTTGCAAAGAGCCTAGACCCAGATATGCTAACTGCAAGGGAGCACATAAATCCATTAGTAGTGAATGCCAAATGTTTTTAAAAAACAGGTTAGTTAATGAAATTGTTGCCCATGAAAATATTCCTTATATCGAGGCTAAATCTAGAGTCTTCACTTCTGACAGACCTCCAGTAAGATCCAGACGGGATTATCCAACTATTGGTGCTAGTAGATCTGAGAATTTTAATTCATATAGTCAGGCAGTATCAGAAGGGCCTGCAAAGAACAATGAATTTAACAGTTCAGTTCTACAAAGAACGACAACACAGAATTCCTTCGAACTCCCCACAGCTGATAAAAAGATCGATCATCGACCAACAGAAGATTTCACGTTAGTGAGACATAAAAGAAACAGTAACTGTAGTATGAGATCAAAATCTCAAGTGAACCCTAGACTGGATAATATTACAGATAGTTTAAATCAAAAGATTGTTGATACAACAACACACAATGTTTTTAGTCAATTTAAACCTGCGAAACCCAATGAAAGAGTTAATAAGAGATAGCAAGTGGTACATAACCAATCATTATTTCCCTTTAATTAGATAATGGATAAATACAAACTTAAAGTTTTACAATGGAATTGTAGATCTATTAAAAATAAATTAGATTTGCAGGTCAAAGCCACAGAATATGATATTTTAGCTATAACAGAATCCTGGCTAAAAGAAGATGATCTATATCACTTAAATGGTTTCGTGTCAGTTAGATATGATAGACCCATCATAGGCGATGGAGTAATCTTATTCCTAATTAAGAACAATTTAATATTTTACAAAGTAGAACTGAATTTCAAAGAAGACTCACTAGAATTAAGAGCAGTTTCGATAAAAACAGATTCAGAAGATATCCTTATAGTAAATGTCTACAGACAACCTGGTAATAATAGAAGAATTAAGCCTAAAGAATGGTCAGATCTTATGTCAAGCATTAAGACTCTGAAGTATAAACACTTTATTTTATTAGGCGACTTCAATGCGCATCACATGATTTGGGGAAGTACATATACATGTCCAAACTGTAAAGTGATATATGATAATAATGACTTCGATGAATTCATATTGATGAATGATGGCAGCCCGACGCATTTCAGTCAGTCTTAAGCGGACTTGAAGCTTCCGAATATTGACTTGTCTTTCTCATCACCCACGTTAACACTTATGAGTTCATGGTATGTAATAGAGGAAAATTGGGGAAGTGATGATTACCCACTCTAGATTATAATTGATGTTAAACCTCAGTTCCAGAAAAAAGCGGATTACAGACATAACCTTAGAAAATTGGATGAAGGTAAATTTCAAAAAATTCTAGCGGATGAAAAAGATTTTTACAATAGTTTATCATTTTGCAACCAGAATGCCCTTGATAGATACGAAACCATTGTAGAGTTTATTAATGACTCTATAGTAAAAGCCCCTACAGCATCACCAACTGAACATAATTCTAAGAATACTCAGAATTTACGCCTCCAAAACAGAGGTGCGGGCAAAAAGAGCAAATGTATATGGTGGAATGATGATTGTGAGAAAGCAGTCTGGTTGAGAAACGCTGCTATCAAATCTATTAGACATAAATAATACTAGAGAAATACATAGTAGTTAAAAGGACAATTAATTTTACCAAGAAAACACTTAAAGCGGCGAAGTGTAAATCTTTCCAAGATTTCTGTGAGACGGTTTCACCTAATACTAGAATAAAAGATTTCTGGTCTAAAGTGAAAATGTTCAAGAACAGCTATAGCAAGAATGAAGCATCTGAAGGCTATAAAAAAGAAAACAACACATGTCTATGATTGACAGCCTAACTGCGCCGATAAACCCAGACTTAATCCTTCAGGATGAAGATGTTGAGATGGAAGATAAGGACCGTTTTTTGATAGAACCGTTTTCTATGGAAGAGCTAAGCTACGTTATGAACAATCTGAATATTAAATCTGCACCAGGAGCGGATAAAATTAGCTATGCGATACTTGCGTTACTACCGGAATTTTATTTAAGAATTTTACTTGACATTTTCAATGATTTCTATAGCGAAGGAAAAGTTCCTGAACAATGGTCTAAATATATTGTAATTTTTATACCTAAAGGTAAATTGGGTAAAGTGAGGCCAATCTCATTATCATCATGCATGCTTAAAGTCATGGAGAAGCTTGTAAAAGAAAGACTAATGTGGTGGTTAGAGTCCAACGGATTGGTTGCGAGAACTCAGTTTGGTTTTAGGAAGGGTAAAGGTTGTATAGATATTTTGAGTATTCTCCCTACGGAGATTCATAAAGGATTTTATACAGATGGCACGACATCTGTTATATTCCTTGACATTAAGGGTACATATGATAACGTTATCTTAACAATATTATATTATATAATGAATTAAGAGAACTAGGCTTGCCAAAGCAACTAATTCTGTTTATCAAAAATGTAACTAAACCACGCGAAGCTTCGTTTATAACGCATTCAGATATAATTGTTAAAATGATTGTTAAGGGATTAGCGCAAGGTAACATACTAAGCCCTGTTTTATATAATATCTACACTAAAAAACTAGAGATGCAAGTGGCTAAACCAGTCATGGTACTGCAATATGCGGACGATATAGGCCTATATTGCAATGAAGGTGATACTAATAACCAAACAGGTAATTTAGAATCGGAAACGGTGAAAGTAACTAATTTTCTGGCCAATAGAGGGTTGGATATAGCCCCAGATAAATGTGTCTTTGTTGTTTTCGATAACAAATCTGAAATTAAAGATAAAAACATGATAGTTAAAGGTGAAACTATTACAGTATCAGAAAGCGCTAAATTTTTAGGTATGACTCTAGACCGTCGTTTAAACTGGTCGACTAATGTCAACAATGTGGAGAAAAAGTGCTATTCGGCTAGTAAGATGTTGGGCTGCTTATGCAGAACATGGTGGGGTGCGCACCCATCATCGCTCTTATCACTGTGTATAGCCTTAATAAGATCAAGACTGGAGTATGGTGGTTTCCTTATATCACCTTGTGATAACAAAATTTTTGATAAATTAGTAAAAATACAAAATGCTTCCTTAAGGGTAGCGATGGGTTATAGAAAAAGCACGCCTATAAATGTTATGTTGGCCGAATCAAAGATTAGTTATTTAGATATCAGACTTAAAGAGTTGTGCTTTAAATACGTTTTAAAAACTTTATCTAATAACAATAGGTTAGTAATAGATATCTTAGACGATATTTTAAATTTGTGCAATAATTGGATGTTCGAAAGTAATTATGAAAAGTCGCTTATGGTCAATTGCTATGACGAAACTAAACAGTTAGAAGATTAGATTTTGGTCTCATCGATAAACTGCAAGTACCACGGTGATTATAGGTGCTCTCTATTTAACCCGGACATTGATTTAGTTAGAGGGAAAAAATACTTAAATCAGGCAACCCATCCAGTAAATTCACCGAATTATTTCCAAGTAAAAGAGTCAATGTAAGCATCTTTACCGATGGGTCCAAAATTGCGCACGATCCGTTTTCTTCCCCTAATGTGGGTTTCGCCTGTTGGTGTCACAACAACAAGTTTAGATTATCCTATAAAATCAATGATAATGCATCTATCTTCACGGCAGAATGCAAAGCCCTACTCACTTGCATTGATAGAATAATTGACGAGAATTGCGGCAAAACCTTCAACATTTTCTCATATTCAGAAAGCGCATTGAAAGCCTTAAATAATATCAGCTATAAGCAAAACAACCCTCTTATACTAGAGATTAAACAAAAATTAGCTGTTGCGAATAATATGCAAATCAAAATTAGACTCATTTGGGTTCCGGCCCATACGGGAATAGTAGGAAACGATAGAGCGGACCAAAATGCCAAAGGAGCGGCTAAGAAAGGGATCCTCTTGGATCACCCTATACCAGTTACTGACTATTTTTACAAATTCAAAAAAAAATGTAAGGAAGAGAATTTGGATAGGGTGCTTAAAATAGGGCAGATTAAAGGCGTTTTTTATTTTAAAAATTTTTTCAATTCCTCAAAGTTAACTTGGTTCCATAATAAAAATTTGAAGAAAAAAGAAATTGTGGCACTCAACAGATTAAGGAGTAATCATTCCTCGCTAAATAGTAGTTTATTCAGAAAAAAAATAATCAACAATGAAATGTGTAGTTGCGAAGAGGATACGGATAACATAGAATATATTTTTTTGTCATGTAAACGCTTTGATAAAGAAAGAGAATGTTTAATTAGGGAAATTCGCAAAAAATTAAAATTCGGACCATACTCGTTTATGGCCTTTTTGAAAGCAATGGACTGTGATAACTTACACAAATACATCTTTGATTGTATTATAACATTTGTTCGAGAAATCGATTGTAAGATATAAGAATAAGCCGACAAGCCAAATTTACATATATCGTCCTTATAGTTACTTAAGATTCATAATTCGCGCCTGTTTTCAAGACTTGTAACATTAATAATACTTTGTACTGATATCTATGTTCCACTTGTTCTGTGGCTGTATAACTGTAAGTTAAGCCAAATAAAAATCTACTATAATAATAATAATAAAGGGGAACATATATGCTGGCAGCTTAACTCTAAAGATCTTATAAACGCAGAGAGCAGTGAAATAGTCTCTCCGAGAGTCAAGCTTCAGCCATTTTAACTTTTCCCTATACGGCATAATGTGCGAGCTTAAGGCGACACCGGTGACGTATCGTGCACAGGAGTTTTGCAATACCTGAAGACACCTATGGAGCACAGTGGGGCAAAACTTGACTTTTTGGTTCAAAAATGCCTACGGACCTGAAATCACAACCAAATGAAACGTTCCACAGCTCAAAATACTCGTAATTGAATTTCAACGAGAACCCTGAAGCCTGATTTGTGAAAATCGAGTTCCTGTTATAAGGCACATCTATATATAAGTTATTATCGTAAGTATTACATATACGTAAGCGTATATAATTATAATAAATTACGTAAAAATAATAATTAATTCTTTTCAGAAATTAATATCGATTTTAATCATTATTTTTACGTAATTTATTATAATTATGTACACGTATGTAATACTTACGATAATAAATTACATATATATGCGCCTTATAACAGGAATTGGAATTTCACAAATCAGGCTTAAGGGTTCTCTTTGAAATTCAATTACGAGTATTTTGAGCTATGGTACGTTTTATTCGGTTGTGATTTCAGGTCTGTAGGCATTTTTGAACCAAAAAATAAAGTTTTGCCCCACTGTGGGACGGTTAGAATACTGCTGAGATCGTTTATAAACAGGCAGAAAAAAGGGGACCAAGCACTGAACACTGTAGTACTCCTAGGTTCGTATCGAGGTCAAATAATATTAGCAGTGTTACTATTTTTTTGTCGATGCCTTTTCGAATGGTTTCAATAAAGCAGTTTCGGTGGAGTGAAACTTCCTGAAATCTGACTGGAAAGGATCGAGGATGTTGTTTGACGAGAGAAAATCCAATATTTATATTATATAAAGTCAGTTGGAGACTCTGGGGTCGTGTTCTTCTTGAGTAGAATGAGGTGTGATAGTTTTCAGGTGCCCGGAAAGATGTTATTTGTCAATGAATAGTTGAACAAGGAAACGAGATGTTGGCCGATCACGGGTAGGTAGAGCTTTCAACACTACACTTTGCGGGACCTCATCCACACCGTGAGCCTGCGAAGAAAAATGTCCTACGGCTAGGATTACATCATTGAGAGAGACTTCTTTAAATTTGAAGCCCTCATCTGCAGCGGATGCGATGAGTTTTTCGGCATCAGATTTTCACTGTCGGATACCGAGACTTTTGCGAAGTGAGTGTTGAGCTTGTCAGGTGTAAACACATGTAGGTGATTTGTGTCCTTCGGCAGAAGTCCTAGATTACGTAATTTCCTCCAGGTGTTATTGAAAGCAGATGCTTGTGACAGACGGGCCTCATAGAAAGTAGTACGAGCTTCACTAGTCTGACTCTCAGCAAGATCACGCAATCGAAGGAATTCTTCCAGAAAAAGTGCATTTTTTGTTCTTTCAAAGCGGCGTCTGACTGCATCTCTTTTTCGATATAGCTCCTTGAACTCTGCAAAGATCCACGGAAGAGACTTTTGTTAATTTCCACCTCTTTTAATGGAGCGAGGGTGTTTATTGCATACAGGAGGTTGGAATTTAAACAGTTCAGCTTTGAGTCAAGATTACTACAGTTGTTACTCAGTGCAGACCAATCACATTCGGAGAGAAAAAAAATTACTGATTAGCATCTATACCCTTATAGTCTCTATAGGCAAAACTGTCCATAGGAACGGACAGCTGCGGAATTTCGATAGAGACATCGATGATGGCGTGCCTACCCTTAAAAGGTGGAAGTTGGTTATTTGCACTGAAGGGGATGTCGTTATCGTCAAAAAATATTGCATCTATCCATGTTTGCGACTTTCCGGTAAAGTTTGTGGGTCCGTGATCTACAATGCGCAACGAAAATTCGGCTGCAAGTTTCTGCAAGAAATTTGCGTCATCGTTTTTATTCAATAGGTTATCGTTAAAATCACCCATGACAATCTTATGTTTACAGTCACCTCAAAAAAGTCGTAGATTGTCAAGTAAATCCTGCTTCTCGACGAGGGAGACATGCGGTGGTCTGTAAATGACGCAGACAAGGATGGGCGGGGAGTCATCGTGTGATTGAACGCTGCACATCAGAAACTCAGGACAATCAGGCTTCCCTGGCCCACTGGTCTTTGAAGTAGCCAGTGTTTTAACTTTGAAATCTGTTCTGATATACAGGGCGACCCCTCTCCCTGTCTAGTTCTATCCTGTCGAAGCAGGGTAAAGCCATTGACTTCAATGATTTCATCTGTCACGGCATTGGAGAGCCACGATTCCGCCACTCCAAATAGTTGTGGTCATGCAGCTGGACGACCTTTCCCAGGTTGACATTAATGCTACCTACGGTCTTGTCCAGGAGGTTAAGCGTCGCCTGCGTCTCGTCGCTTTCATTGAAGGAAAAGTTAGTTGAATTGAGAGACGCTTTTGTAGAAGGCGAGATGGTGGACTGTCTGCCGGAGGAGTAGCCGATGAATGGATGGAGTCGATCCGGGTAGCGATCGGCTTAGGCATTTTCGGCGTGGATGTGGAGCTGGTGGTGCGGCTAGTGGATGAAGATCCGAGGTGGAAGGCGGTCTTCTTGGTGGTTTGCGCCGTTGAGGGCGCACCGCTGCTTTGAGGTGTCCGGCTGCCCTGTCTCTCGCATGTGCGGCTGTCTGTCTTGAGTGCCCTATTTGTTGAGTTTGGCGCTGCAGATGATGCCGAGCTGGTAGGATAGGGAGCTGCTCTGCCGGTAGGTGTTGGTCGGCGTAGTGCTAGCGTCCTCGATAGATGGAGAGAGGAGCAAGCAGTGCGGCCACTCATGGAGCACTCAACTGCGGTGCGGTGGACAATGCGACCACTATCGGCACGAGAAAGATGGGAGAGCCGGACTAACCTCAAAACTGAGCCGTGCCAAAAAGCGCCGTGGATGCAGCAAGCTCGCCATGAGAAAACAATATGAGTGATTCCAAATTCCATTGCATTAAGGTGATTGCAAGAACCTGCAAATAAAAAGCCCGGAGGCATTTAAGAGCAGGATTTTTTTCCGTAAATTGCGGAGTGCAAAGTGAGAGATGTGTTTATACTTACAGCGCCATCTAATCATTTTACTATATAGAAAGTAATTACAATTGTGATTGATGTTATATAAAAAAAGTATAAAATACAATCATAAAAAATCCGTTCTTTTATAATTGTCATATGAAAAAAATGGACAGTTCACAAGACTGTAGTTTTCGAGGTCTTATAAGTCACATTAAAAGTGAAAAATTTCATTTTTATATGGATTTGCGTTGCCCTAAAATAGAAATAAATTTATTATACTTAGTAGCTTTGGCCCTAAATGATATTAACAACAAATATTTTAAGCTAAACCTCATTTAAATAGATTAAAAAATATGTTCTACAGTTGTGCAAGGAAAGGATATTCGACAACTGATATCTCAGGTTCGGGATGGAGTTACGACTCCGGATGGATAAAAATTAGTAAGAAATATTATGTACTATTAATATATAATATTAATCCAATTTTTAACCTGAAACTCTTTTTTTCATGTAAATAACTGACAAAAGTGGCTATATGTCTCATTGATGTGTTTCTAGTTTCTTTTTATCTGCTGTATAAAATATTTTGAAACTTATGAATTTCTGTTCACTTTATCACTAAATTATTCAGATAATTTGAAATTTATTTAATTATTGTTCCGAAAACTCATGAAGTTTTGTCACTCAAGTAAACAAATTCGTATAGTGATCTGCGATCCGTTATTTTGAAGATTTTTTCAAGACCTTTCAAATGTTGCGTAGTAGAAACCTGTTTTTTAATCCTTTTTATATAAATTTTAATGACACAAAAGACGAATTTTTGCGACTTTACTGAAATCCCTCTTTTAGGAAAATGGTTTATCGAAAAATGTATTTTATGCAACTTTTAGCTTTTTAAGAATACTACGAAATTCATAGTCGAAATATTTGTAAAGCCCATGAGAAAAAAATTGAAAAAATTAATCTTTTTAAATAAACCTTCAAATTGATGGGTCGCAGATCATTGTACGATTCTTTTAACCAGAGTGATAAAACTTTGAATTTCATGAGTTTTCAACACTAGGTGGGCAAAAGTTATTGAGAGAGAGGTACGTAACGCCGTATTCATATTTCATTTTTAATAAGTTTCGAAGTATTAAAAATTATTTACAGCTCAGACTCACAAGTAATAAGTCTTTCTCTTCTTTTGTTTGGTCTGTTCTCTCAAATAATAAGATACGAAGTTTTGCGAAAAATAATTTTAGGGAACTTCTACGTTGAAAATTATGAGCATTAAGCCCTAATATATTAACTTTTGTCATATTTTAGCACAAAAAAACAATGCTTAAAGTTTGAACAAAATCCCTGTCGCAGAACTCTGATTCTCTCTTAGATAACTATATTTTTTCTTAAACTATATATTACAATTTTATATATAAATAAAAATACAGATTTAAAATTTTATAAATACTCTCAAATAATATACTTTACTAATGTTTCCAGAAATATGTACATAAGAGTAAAAAAGAATGGACAGAACAAGATCAGGAAATTGTAGATTTGGAAAATGTAAGTTAACTATTTTACGAGAAAAGTGCGATTCGATAATAAGTAACAAGGAGAACTGCAGGTAAATAATTTGAAATTATACCTTTCATTTTGATATAATTTCACGAAGCAAATAACTTTTACGTGGGTGCAGGGTTGCCAGACTTGGCGATTTATCGCCAAATTGTCGACTTCTCACCTATTTATATCTCAAGGTAAATTGATTAGCGATGCTTGCCGATTTTTTTGTAATTTCTACAATAAAATTTCAAAATTACGTAGATAAATTAGGACTCTGTATTCCTCAAAGTCGCTATCTGTAGAATCATAAAGTAAGCCATATTCTTGCACTTGGTGCTACTTATTTCCAACAAAGTTCCAAACAAAATAGAATAATTATCGAATTTTTAGACTTATTAGAAATTGAAAAAGCAAATGCTAATACTCTGTATTCACAAGTGACTTCTTTTCCTTTAGAAGCACATCTATCACCAGCGGCCATAGCGTGGGTGAGAGTACATTGACATGCGGGCATCCCTCATCGAGCGTCTACCGCCGGTGAATGAGTTCCATTGCGCTTCGATGATTCTGCCCATAAGGGTACTATGAATCCACCTAACTAGGGCGGCATGGATGGCTGTGTCTCCGGAGACTAGGAGAAATCAAAATTCCTATCCAAGTCAACTTTTCTGTCCATCGGTGCGCTTTAAAATCAAAATCTTTTCGTATATTTTATGAAAAATCGAATGGCAGTAATTGTAAGTAGAGGGAGTGGTGGTACTGGGGGGAGCCGAATCCCTTGGTAGTGCATGGGGAAAAATTATTTAAGTGAAAAAAGTAATGTTATTATTTAGTATGTAAATATAATAGTTATAAAATCTATGAGATTAAAAACGAAAATCTGAAATTAAAAACGTAACCTCAATTTCAGCATGACCCATTATGAGGAGATATCAAACGAAACAAATTCTGTTTTTTGCCTTCGAAAAATAATGTTATCAGTGCGAAGACAATAAAGCCATATTTTCCAGAGGCATCTGGTTTAACATACGAATTCGATAATGAACTTGGTTGCGTTAACCTTGTGAATGATAATTTCGAGTTGATACATTATATTGATGAATATAAGGTTTTTTATGCAAATTTGAATAAAGGTTTGTAGCTAAAGTGTTTTATGTATATCTATAAATAGATATTCATATAATGTGTTATAATTTACTGTTACATTTACTTTTGTGCTTGAATCAGAATATCTTTTCCAGTAAACCCATAACGTAATCGTGGAGATCATTGAGAAGCACAAATTGAAGAAAAAAAGAATGAATGATGCATCGAAAACCAAAGAGCTAATTGTTGGCTGGAAACATAAGAGAAGCCACCAAGATACGTATAAGTTAATGACAGAACCAGTAGGTGGTTCAAAGAAATTAACTTTAGAGTTGGAGAAAGAGTACTCGTACGTTGATATCAAGAGTTTATTCATCCAATCTATGAAAAATGATGACAATGAAAATTTTTTTTAAAAATTCTATTATAGAATTAGGTAATTTTCAAAATAGTATTTTTATAATTTTTGCAACAGAGGATGATCAGGAATGCGACAATTTTTGGGAGTTTGCATACAATATACGGACCAGAAATGGGCAGCTTCGCTTATACTTACTTATTACTGTCACGGGTGGCCAAAAGGCCGTGGGAAGAAATATGATGGGCCATCGCGCCAATGGCGTAGAAATAAAATTATAAAAAACAATTAGTTACATGAAATAAATTCGCGGATTGAAAGTGTCGCGAGCACTTTTATCAAATCCGGCATGACGGCCGGTGAAGTAAAATGGACGCCAGGCACTATAAAAATGAATTTACTACCGCGCGAGCAGTGCCTCTCGCGCTTAATCAAAGTAAAGTTAGATACCTCCGTAACAATCTCCGCACCAGCTAGTCAGTGGAGAGTCGTGTAGTTCTACCGGTTAGATCGGTGAGGTTGCGGACAGCACAAATAACACATAAAATACAGTAATTTTTATGACACAAAAA
>UXGC01002225.1:0-13061 GCA_900480045.1 Eurytoma adleriae
TTTAATTTTTTTATATCCGCTAAAAAGAACATTTTTCATGGTACATATTTGTACCATGTCGGACTGAACCTGTTAATCTATCATAATTACAATTTATAAATAATTATATTTAATTATAATTACAAATTGTATTAAAAAAAATTCATAATTTGCGACTAATGTATTAGATTAGATTTTTGTACATTTACAAGTAATAAATTGAATTTTTATATATGCGTAGACGATACGTACCCATGTAAAATCTAAAATATTTCTATAAAAATTATTCATCTTGGAGTTCAGTGCCATTCTTCGAACCACTCAAAAGTAAACTAAAATCACTATTTCATACTTTCACCAACAATTTTCTTTTTCTTACATAAAACAATGAAAAACTTTAGAATAAGATTATTTAAAAAATAACCGTTAACACCATATTATAATAAAAGCTGCAGCCCCGATGGTAAGGCAGTAAAAATCGCCGCGGTGGTGCGCTCGCGCGCGCAGCTTGACTTCGTACGAATCTCAAACTCCCAAAGAGCGAACCCTTAGCCCGGGATTTCCGCGAATCGAGTATATCGACGATCACCGCGCAGAGACGCGGGCGATGCGATTTGATTCGCCGGAGCCGTCAGTTTTCGAAAATCGCGCAGCCGAGGAAGCCGGTTCGTCTCCCGCCCGACTCTTCTTCGCTTCTGAGTGCACTGCGTTTTTATAACGGACATCGCGACTTCTTGTTATGCACTTCTGTCCCGTCATTTGGTAGTTTATTCGGCGAGAGGAAGGATTCGCCGGAGGCACGTGCCGCGACGCTTGGATCGTCAGGTTTTCTGGAATATTGCCGAAAGGTTTGTGAAGAAGTCAGTGTTATAACAAACTTTTGTTTTCCCGACGTTTCAGTCTTCTTTTCGATGGAATAGTGCGAATTTAGCACTAATAAGTAATAATTCGTAGTGCTTTTAAAAGTAATTGTTAAGTATTTTTAAATTATATTATATTATTGATTTAAATGTATAATAATATTTAAATGAAATTAAGAAACAGAGTGATTTTCTTGAAGCTACGTTGCTCACAAAACTTTAAATTGTTGACTTAGTATAGTGAACATTATTTCTGTAAAATGTAAATATTATTTTTGTATTTATCATTTGTTTGTGAAATTAAGATTGAACGTTTTGTTCTAGAGAACTTTCAATATGAATGAATATCGCAGAGGAAGTGTTTCAACGATAGCGAGCAGCACGTCTGACACTCTCTCAGCAGTGTCCAGCGATTGCCAAGTGACCGTACGACTGCTGGATCTAATGAACAAGACAGAATATAATTTAGTGCAAGAGAACGGACAAAGACGACTGACGGCACCAGAACTTACAAAAGAGGACAGGGAGCGGATTAAAGGTGCTGAAATTTTTCTTGGCAGGTTACCAAGAAACTGCTACGAAGATGAATTGATGCCGGTGTTGGAGAAAGCTGGAAGGTTGCTGGAACTGCGATTAATGCTTGATTTTTCTGGCACTAATCGTGGTTATGCTTTTGCCTTGTATGCTGATTCGAAAACAGCACGCAGAGCGTGTATGGTAAGAGAATTTTGAGAAATTAGATTTTCTAATTTTAATTTTTGCTTCTCTTAAATTGATTTATACATTCTACAGATGCTTGATGGCTACGAAATCAGACCTGGTCATCCAATTGGAGCTGTTAAGTCAGTAGATAACTGTCGCTTATTTTTTGGAGGTGTCCCAAAAAACAAATCAAAAGAAGAATTCATGGAGGAACTAAGCAAGTTAATTGATGGAATAGTGGATATATATTTATATCCTAATGCTCAAGATCGATCTCTCAACAGAGGTAAAAATTTTTTTATCAAAGTAAATTTATTATTAAATTTATTAGTAAACCATAAGTTTCAAATAAACAACTGTAATTTAAATATAATCATTTACAGGTTTCATATTTGTTGAATTCAAAGATCACAGATCTGCAGCCATGGCTCGTAGAAAACTTATACCTGGTAGAGTTCTTTTATGGGACCATGAAGTAGCAGTAGATTGGGCTGATCCTGAACCTGGGGAACCTGTGGATGAAGAGATCATGGAGAATGTAAATTTAATATTTACTTTGCGATAAATTATTTGACCGATATTCAGTCAACTTTTTATTTAAATTTTTTTCAAAGGTGACAGCACTTTTTGTGAGAAATCTCACACTGGATGTTTCTCCCCAAAAAATTCGAGAAATTTTCCAGAAAACAACAGATATTCCAATCCTGAAATTAAAAAAAATTAATCACTTTGCATTTGTTCACTATGAAAGTAGAGAATTGGCAGAAAGGGCCATGCAAATAATGACAAGTAAGTATTTTTTTGTAATAAGAAGTAACTTTTTTTTGCATTGCTTTGTATTATGCTTATTTTTAGGTCCTGGTGGTGTAGCTGACACAAGGCAGTGGGAAATAAAATGGGCAAAGCCAATTGGCCCAATAAAGCAAGCAGAAAGGCAAAGATGCATTAATGAAGCTATTTTGCAATCTAAAAGCCAAAGGGGTAGAAAAGGTGCAAAAAAACAATTTTCAAAAGCACCAGCACAATTGGATAAAAGTGAATACAATGAAGAGCCTCTTGATTTACAATATGTAACTGTACTAAGTAACTTTGCATCACAAATATTTCAAGCTACTTGTTCTTTTGAATGCTTCACAAGTTTTAACCCCCCTGGTTTCTGTTACAAGGTTAATACAGTACATTTTTTATTCATTTATGATATTCTTAAAGTCTTGTCTGCTAACACTAATTTACACTTCATGTCCTTTAGATAAGTATTTTCAGAGATAACTTACTGATCTTCGAAGATTATGGTACTATTCAACCATCAAAGCAATTAGCCTTAAACATAGCAGTTTCTACAATTCATCAAAAACTGAAAGCTTTGTACGAGTATAACATTTATAACAGTGAGTATAAAAATCCTTCCATTATTACTATTAGTACCGTTTTATTTCCATTTTTTTATAAAATACACTTATTTATTTTAGGCATGTATAATTCTCCAGCAATTGACAGTCTTTCACCCCAAATGGTTAATTTGAATATCAGTGATAACGTAAATAATGCTCAGTACGAAAACAACTATTAGCACGAGTGTAGGTATCAGTGATTCTCTCTTGATAAAAATTACGAGTATTTTATTGATCAATCGTTTAATTAACAGATAAAATACTTGTAAGTAGATAATCTTTAGTATAAATTGTTTTAAGGTACTAAAAAACTAAAATCGATCTGTGCCGTTCAAGTTAGAAAACAAGGATTTGCTACTTATTAAGTTTTTTAATAAATATTAAAATGTCTTAACTAACTAGCAAATCCCTCTGTATTTATAGATTTTAATGTTAAATTTTGTAATGTTGAGACAATTCGTTTTACAAATGAACTCATCTAATTTGATTCCTTCTTTACGATTTATCGTTAATTAATTACAGTTCAAGAGAACAGCGATTTCTTTAACAAATGATTAATTGCTTTTGAAAGAATATCTTCATGTTTATGCAATTTGATTTTATTAAAAGATTAAAAATTAATTTATCAATAATTTGTAATCAACTTGACAGATTTAAAGACAAAAAATAAATGAATTAAAAATTTTTTATAGATACAGGTGTACTACACTTTCTTTTGTAATGTGAATCAAGTTTTTTGAATTTTTTAATTCAACAATTAATTCCTGTAAAAATATCTAATTAAAGGTAGCATGAAATTCCATTGAATAATTAATAACAAATTTATAAATATTTGTCTCTTCATTGCAAAATTTTTTATTTTCGTAGAATAAAAACTTACACTGATTCATACAACACGGATCAATAACGAATAATCAAAATAAAAAGTCACAAAACTAGCATAGTTTAAATGCTAAAATTTTTAATATTTTCTTAGCGATTGAAGATGCGCTATAAACGATTTTTAACTGTAAATTAGGGTGTTTATATTATGACAAAATATAATGTAATGCGATGTCAAACTTAAAATAATAGTATTTAAGTCGTATTTAAGCATCTCTGAAAGAACTTTGTAGGTACGTTTTGACGTTTATACGCGGATTATATATTTATTTATTATAGCTTATGACAAATTTTAATGCGAATTTTAGAAGTAGAAGAGGTTAAATAATACCGAGAGCCGGCTGTGCTAATGTTTTTTTTTAAGTGTACAGCCCTTCAATCATTGTAAACAAATGTGCTTTTTAGTTCATAATTTTTCACTGTGTTAAGTTGCAAAGTGTTGTAACACAAAGTTAAAATATATTATTGTATGGTATTTACACTAAATAAATATTTATTCAAAATATTTAAACAAAAGGGCTATATTTAATAAGCATAGAAAGGCAGTTTTATATAGAAATCTTTATGTAGAAATTTAAAAAAATAAATTAATAACGATTAGACTTTTGCAGATATAATTACTAATAGCAATATGTTTTTTTATGAAAAATAGTTTTTACGTGTTAAAATGAGAAAGACCCTTTGGGGGCTGTTAAATCATTGGGACGAGCTTAGACGCGACGTCTAGACGTCCTGCGGGAAAACCAGAATCATTAAAGCGAACAAATGTTTCTCGCAAATGAGCTTTACACTTTGAATACCACTTTCGCGAAGAACTTTCCAAAAAAATAATAATTTAAAATTATAAAGATTACTAAAAAAATATCTGGTTTATTTTTTGTTACATTTTAGTGCGACATATAATTATAAAATGATAAAAAAATTGTAATATTTAGCTGAAGTAGCTGTGCTCATTAAATTATTTTGTTCAATAATTTATCGATTTAACTATGATTTTTCATTAGAAATTTTATATTCGAGGAATTATCTCAAGTAATTTGTATTTGTACGCACATTTACGCACGTAGCTTTTAATCAGAATAATGTAAACAAAGCGAATTGACGCTGTTATTGACAAAAGTGTGTAGTCGGTCAAGAATTCGATTTTCTTTTTCATTTTGCTACTTATAAATATTTAGACTGTAGTTTGTAAAAATAACGACTGCAAAACTGCTACAATTTTTTTAGTATACCGACTCAAATTAAAAACAAATTGTTGAAGAAAAAGAACTTTCAAAAAGTTTAATACTGTTGCAAATGTATAAATCGATTTGTCAAAAGTACGATAAGCGATACTTAAGACGGAATAATCGAGACACTAAGAGCTGTTACTGGAAGGCGCTAAGGGCGTAGCAGGTAGCATAAGTAATTAGGGGTAATCAGAGGAGCTGGACGGTAGGTATATATAAGACATTGCACTCAGCTGTGTTACATTCATTCACTCTTAAACTGTCTGCTAATGCAGTTCCATAGTTTCTTTTGCTCTTCTACGTCTGTCTGAATTTTCAGTGTTTGCTGAATTGTAAGCGAACAAAGAATCATTGTAATGTTAAAAATGAGGGTTAATATTGCAATTTTTTCGCTGATAGTGATTCTTCACAATTTCGGTAAGTTTTTTCCACATCTTTTTTAAAGGTACATTACAAAATGCAACTATATTAACGTGATCTTTAATTTCAGAACTAGTTCGAAGCGACGACCTGTTTTGCGAAACTTACAACTACCGTACGTGCAAGGGGAAAAATAAAACAGAGTGCATAACCGAGGAAAAGTGCCCAGTGGCGAGTGCTGAAGCGCGCAGTCATTGTTTCGCCTACTGGGAGTACGACATTAAAAAGAAGACGGCTAATGTTCAAATGATGGTAAAAATTGTCTTCAGTTCGATTATTATTTATTGCAAAGTATTTATATTCTAAAGTTTAAAATTGACTTTGGGTACTTTATACCCCTTTAGAAATAAATTGATCAAAATTTTGTGCGATAAAATTTTACGATTATTATTTTTGTTATCAATGCAGCAAGGAATTGATGTCACATTAAATTATATTATTAAATTTAAATGAAAATATTTGTTTAAGGGATGCTTCGTAAGCAGAAATAATCCGGATTGTTTGAACAAAAAATCGCACTGCATTCAAAAAGTTATAAAGGATTCGGCAAGTGAACTGTATTTTTGTTGTTGCAACGGAAACCTTTGCACCAACAATTTCACCGACTCTTATTTATTGAAGCAACGAGTCAAGCTTCATCATACTGGTAAGTTTATCGTATTTTTCTACAAATATTTTAACAGATTTTTTTATGTTTTAATAAAGAGAAAATTAATGATTAAAATTATTCTTTTTATTAGAACATAGAAAAATGCTATATATTTCGAGCAATAACATATTAATTAAGTTAATTTTTTTAATTTTTAGACGTCAAAACCGTAGATAATACGACATGGAAGATACAATATTTAACGTTGTTCATGGCGATGTTCGCATTCTTCTTCGTCATCGTAATATCCATCGCAGCTTGCATACTACCCCGCAGAAAGGCTCTTCACTTAAACGACGTAAGTACTCCAATTAATTCTTTAATAAATTTTTATAAATTATTAAATATTTAGTATTGCTTTAGAAACTAAATTTTAAAAACAGCTACTTAATTTTCATTTCTCCAGCATATCACGTTTAGTAAATCAATTTAAAAAGCTGTTTCTTTAAAGTTTCACTTAAAAATATGAATTCATGTATACACACTATCACCGCAAAAAGCTCAGTACACTATAATTTATTCAAAATGCACTAATCTACATTTTCTGCATCCAGCAGCAATCTAGGCTAGAGGCTGGCGGAGGCGTGCGCCAGGAGGCCATCGAAGTCGAGTTCAAGCTGCCGAAGGTGGAGGAAACGGGCACGTGCCCGACGAACGCGGACCTAGTGGAGAAGCTGGCGGAGGGTCGATTCGGTGCGGTATGGCGGGCGCGCCGCGGCGACGAGGACCTCGCGATCAAGATCTTCCCGCTGCGCTACCAGCAGTCCTGGAAGAGCGAGCTCGAGGTGTTCCGCCTGCCGTTCATGGAGCACGACAACCTGCTGCAGTACATCGGGGCGAAGCGCCAAGGCGACAACCTCGACGCCGAGTTCTGGCTCGTCACGCCCTACCACGAGCTCGGCTCGCTCAGCGATTACCTGGCCGAAAACGTCCTCACCTACGAGCAGATGTTCTCCATCGCTATTTCCATGACTAGGTAGGGGATGCGTGAATTTTTTTTTTACGAGTAGAAAGGAATATGAAGACATGGCTTGTAAGCCAACACTTTGTTAACAGGTTGAGTGCTGCATAGTACATATCGTGGTTCCTAACGAAGAAAAGCACATTTGAAAAAATGCCTATTATAATTTGCCTTATTATTTAAGCACTAGAGGAAAGTAAACCCTTCTAAAATCTGATAAACTTAGGGTATAATACTAATGATACCTCAAATTTACCAGGTTCTGAAGAAGTTCACCTCTTTCTAGTGATTAAAAAATGGCAAATTAAAATTGGCCTTTTTTGAAATGTGCTTTTCTTCGTTAGGAACGACAATATGTGTACCATGAAAAATGTTCTTTTTAGTGGATATAAAAGAATGAAAGAAACAATTTTGTACATTATGATTATGTCGTATAGAAAGGCTATTTTTAGTAAATCTTTAGCACTCAATCTATTAAACAAGAGAAATTGGAAAGGAATATTTAGTCAAATTTTTTACTCATTTTGTAAATGTATACCAAGTACTTATCAGTTTATACAGTTATTGAGAGTCTACTTTTAGTTTTTTTTGTCTTGATTTATAAATATAAATAGAAGTTAATAGAATATTCTTTTTTAAATGAGATGAATGTATAATTAAAATATTCTTTTACTAAAGTGCAGTAGTTTATAATAACGTAAAATGACAAACGTATTTTAAAAATTTTGTTTAAAGATTTAAATTTACATTTAAAATGAATTTAAGCAACTATATTTTCTGTACATTACCTTGATTAGAATATCATGATTCACTTTTTTATATAGTGTACTGTACAAAAATATTTGAATCAGTGCAGAATTGAAGTAATTTAATTTAAATTTATATTTAAATATCTGTTTAAATCACGAAAACATTATAGCCTTCAACTCCATTCGAAAATGAAAATTAACTTTGAAAACTAATAATTTAATTGTTTGCATCTATAAAATTTAAAAAAGACTTCATTCCGTCGAATTAAATAATTATTATAGAACTACAATTGTTAGAATTAAACTAATAACAAAATTATCTTGCAGCGGTCTGAAGCATCTGCACCAGGAAGTGGGACAACCGAGCAGCGAACTACCGGACGGTTACAAGCCAAGCGTCGCTCACCGCGACTTCAAGTCGAGGAACGTGTTGCTAAGCGTCTCCGCGACTGGTGAGCTGCGCGCCTGCGTCGCCGATTTCGGTCTGGCGTTGACCTTCCGACCAGGTAATCGGCACCTGCGGCACGGTCGCGTCGGTACGCTGCGGTACATGGCGCCGGAGGTCCTCCAAGGGGCTATCAGCTTCAATCGCGCCTCCTTCCTTGCCATCGACATGTACGCTTGCGGCCTCGTGCTCTGGGAACTTGCATCCCGATGCCGCATCGATCAGGTGTGTACTGCCACTCTTAAAACTTTTTAATTTAATTTAATTTGTTGTAACTTTTATTTGGAAATTAATTAATTTGTAATTATAGTAAGTAACTGTTATATGTTAATGTCTTCAATACATGCTTGCTTCAATTATTTATCTTTAAACATTTTTTGCAGGACTCTCTGGTTGAAAATTATAGCTTACCATTTGAAAAAGAAGTAGGTTTGCAACCTACTTTAGAAGACATGCAGCTTTGCGTAGTGGAGGAACAAAGAAGACCTCACATTCCTGATTCTTGGACGGAGCATTCTGTAAGTATTTATTTAAATAACTTATGTTAATCGAAAAATGTAACAATAATTGAATTCTTTAATACATCATTTCTCATTCTAAATTTTACTCGTTTTGAATGAATTCTATTATATATATTTTAAAATTATTTTTGTCAAAATTAGCAAACGTGATTTATTATTAATTTATACTTTTAAGATTTATATTGAATAATCTAAAAATGAATGTAGATTGTATAATTTAAAAGTGTATTTAGATTTATCTTTATGTCAAAAGATTTTATAATAAGATTTTTTTTTAAGGGGCTAGCATTAATTTGCGAGACTATAGAAGAATGCTGGGATAAGGACACAGATGCGCGTCTTTCATCATCGTGCGTTTTTGACAGAATATCATCTTGGAGAGAGAAATCTATTTCTGAATAATTTGTATGAATTTTAAATCATTGTAAATATTTTTTTCCATTTTAATTTGTGCTCAGTTTTTATTTTCTCGTATTAATGACAAAAAGTATGCATAAATTCATACTTTAAGAAGAAAAACTTAATTATCTATTTTTTAAGAAGAAATTCGGTAAATTGTAAGTATTTACGGAATATGGACAAGCAATAATAGATAAAACTTCTTTTAAAAAAATCTCTTTACTATGTATTATATTCTGCACTATTATAATAATAAATAAATATTATAGATCATATTATAAATCAATCTTGATTTTTTTTACTGTAAACCTGAAGTTCACATTGATCATACACTTAAAATATATTTTTGTTATGACGATAAATACAAATACCATGAATAATTAATGCTATATTTGACTTAAAATCTATAAAGCAACACAATCTTTTTTAATATTTATGCAAACTTATTTGCTACTCATCACTATCATTTGCTGACAATTCTCTTCCTTCTAGCTTCCTTTTCTTTTCATTTAGTAATTTCTTTGTCGATATAATTTCCTTGACACGCTTTCTTTTTTCTTGAACTAGTCTAGTTAGTTCTTTTAAACTAGTCTTATATTGTATTATTCTGCAGTCCATTCTATCAATTTCTAATGTCAATTTTGATTTTTCAGCTTCTAGATCTTTTAATGATAAATTAGCATCTTCAATATTATTCACTTCAGTTTTATTCTCTTTATTTTCATCAATTCCTAAATTAGATAAAAACTTTTTTACTTTTGAGTCAAGTAAAGTTAGTGCACCTTCCGGCTTCAATAGTACCTTGTCCATCCATCTTTTCCAATACTAAAATGATGAAATATATTAGATAATAATGAAACAGTTAAATAATTATACAATTTTCATCTAAATTTGTTTGACTTACATATCGCCAAGCATTGAGTGACTTCAAAGGTTGCAATTTATTCAGTTTTTTCACAAGCTCTGTCCAAAGTTCTAGCTAAAAAATTTGAATTCAATTTTGCATATTAGTAACTCAAACTATTTTTTAAGCTTTTGAATTTTATTTTGTTATTTACTTACTTCACATTCTTTTGTACTACTATGTGTTATTAGTTCGGGATTTTCAGAAATGAATTCAAACATCAATTCTCTTTGATCAACGGAAATAGTTCTAAAAAATTTTAAAGTAAGATTACACTCAATGTGTTTAACAAATTATTGATTTTATAACAGAAGAAATATTAGATTAATTTTAAAGTATTTAAAGCTACTTATTACTATAAATAGTATTTAGTCGTTTAATATATATGTAATTATTATAATAATTTCTTTAATGTACACATATCAAATACAAATCATTTATTTAATTAATTAATTTAATATAAAAGTATTTAAATATAAAACTCACTCTCTTTTTTTTCTCGTTTTCACTGGTTCTGAACTTAATTTTAGCCAGTCTTGAGTAATATTTGGTTCTACCATGGTTTACACCTGCTAAAATAAAATTTGTTATAATATTTAAATCGATTAGTAAATAATAGATCCTTCAACAAAAAATTTCTGACATTATAAAAAAAAAACGCAACTTCTTATAGCTTGTGATATTAATACTAACCAAGATTCTCCTTATAGTAACATTTTAATTAAGTTATTTTATTAATGGCAGACTGCAATCTTTGACGTAGTCATTTATTTTGAAATAAATAAATGAGTGCTGAATATACTTCAAAAAAGGATTAATAGATGTAAAAAAATGAAGTATTACTTGGAGTAACTGCCCTTTGCGTTAGGGATAATTATGCAGGTATAGCTTCGCTGCTCCGATTTTCTCAAGGTCTGCTCCAGTACTCCCAACGCTTTCAGCTCTGCGCGTGATTCTGATCTGTTCAACTCAAGAACTAAGTACTATATATATATAACAAACGAAGATCGCACATTTTAGCTCACTGCCAGGCGGTCTTCATTTTTCACTGGACGCGGCAGGTCTTTTTTTTTCCTTCCTTGAGGATATTTATTTCAATATCGAGTCACATGCGGCAGGACTTAGTACAAACAGCTGGCTCGGACCAGATAGTGCCTAAGTGATCCTCCATAGTGCCCATGCGGCCACACCATCCTGTGAGCTTCTCGCGAATTCCGATTTTAACTTAGCCAATCGGAACAAGTGAGTTCACCAGTCAAGACTTGTTGTAGCTGGTTTAGTTCGGAGGAACTTGAGGCGCGATGTGCAGGGTGAGTTTTTTAAGATCCAGTTTTTCTGTCAAATGTAGAAATAAAAGAAGAGAGATCAGCAACCAGCGTCTTTCATTTATTTTTATCGTGAGTATTATATTTATTTGATAACAATGTGCAAGTCATTTTTCATCTTTTTAACCGGCAAATGTAATAAGGTATGTATGTACCAATTTGAAGTATGAAATCTGTATCTTTATCTCAGAAAAAGAAGCATCTATTAAATTTTGATTATAATGTCTATTTGAATTACTCTTTTGCAATCTTTTTTTATTACACTGTTAAATTTTTAAAATTTGTATCTGCAAGTAAGTATTGTATCTATACATATTAAAAAGAAGTGTATATATAATATACGTATGTATGTACATACATACATGTGTAAATGTACTCTTCTGGTATTTGGTTGGTAAGGTAGATAAAGTTTTTACCTTACTCTGTGTAGGTTACATATATCTATACGTTCCTCCAGCTGGTTTCGTTTTTAGTCTTCTGCTCGTTCCGCGCAAGTTTTCTTCACTTTGTAGGTTAGGTCGACCAAATAATTTATTGGTTAAATTTAAATAAAAATTATACAAACATGTTTAGTCGTAGAATTCCAAAGTATCAACTATTTCTTACTGCAATTATGGGCTGTGTAGGTGGAATTTATGTATGGAAGCCAGAATTAGATAGGCATTTTGCGGCACAGCAAAAAGAAAATATTGAGAAAGCTGCATCATCTGAAATGATGTCATAAACTCGATTTAGCAAAATTCAAGGTATGTAAAAATATATTGATAAGTTACATGTAAGTCTAAATTAATATCAATTTAATTATAGATGCTCGATCCATGTATAAAGATGTGCGCTGTTAACATTTATAAATTTAAGTAGAATCCTGTTTAAGTCAGGTATGTAATGTATTTTTAAGTTGTCTATTAATAAAAATATCAATCAAGTAAATTACCAAAACTTTCTTACTTTTCAGGATCACATCATTTTTCATGTTCAATTTGAAAATGATTCGGTATTGATTAAATTGAACTTGAAGTGTTATGCTCTGCAGATAGTTTTTATAAGAAAATGTAAACACAAAGTTGAAAATAATAAAAGATTGTAAAATGAAAAGTACCAAAGCATTTACAAGTCTACTACACATTATTTCGCTATTACAAAAATACTGCAATATTTTGCAATGACTTTTCTGTGTTATATAATTGTTATAGTATTGGATGTGTAAGTTTTTAAAAGAGCAATACTTGCAAAAAATCACTTGCATTCTATTTATAAGACAATTATCTAGTGTAAATAGAATTAAATTTGTTTGTTTAATATAAAAGATAGCTCTGAACTATTAGAATGATACAACACCATTATACACAAATATTTGAGTGGTGATAAGATCCATAAAACAATACTACATTTAACACAGCTTAAATAATAAAAAGTAAAATAATAAGTAAAAAATATGAGTTTAAAAAATTTATTTATTTATTTCTTACATGAGTCTTTTTACAAAAATTTAATTTTGTATAAAAATTGGGATAATTGTCTTTACAATTTGAAATTAATCTAAATAAAAAATCAAATCATACAAATATATTTTTTGCAATTTTGTGCGTAAAGTTGTAAAGAAAAGTACTTTTGATGCCTATGTCTAGGGCGTAAAGTACAGCAT
>UXGC01002226.1:0-13055 GCA_900480045.1 Eurytoma adleriae
CGGGCGAACGAATGCGATCGCGGTCCGTCAACGCGAGGAATAAAATTTTTAAATTTGCCTCGGCGGATGGCGCAGGATATAACACTTCATAAACCAAAAAACTAATAAAATAAATATAAAAATAAATTTAATAATCAAATAACCCAACAACCCAACCCGAAAATTTCGAAAAAAACTGATAATCACTAAAACCGAACCTAAAAAGCTAACCTTCCTAACTGTAAAGATAATACCTTTAGTAAATAAAAAGACGTCTGCAGGAAAATCGTTTATTGAGAAATTAGGAAGGCTGAAAAAATCCTGGAAACGGGCCCCTTAATATTAAAGAAGATTATAAAAAAAATTATTTAGATTCACCCAGCGCACTACGAAAAAATTAAAATTAAATTAAATTAAAAATTAAATTAAATTCCATACGAAAAAATTCCAAAGGTGTTCCTGCAGACGTTGTCCAGGAACGCCCTCAGGACGACGGGAGGTCGTCTGCTGGGGGACCGACCGGGCATTGTTTATGCGAAAAAATTCCAAAGAAATTCCTGTAAACGACGACCAGGTGTTCAGGAACGCCCTTAGAATATTGGGAGATCTTTTATAAGTAGACCCACCCGGGGCACGGTCCATACAAAAAAAATTCAGAGGGTGTTCCTGTAGACGATGTCGAGGTGCCCGGAACGTCTTCAGGACGATGTGGAGTGTCTAGAGGGAGATCAGCCCGCGGAAATGTCTGCGAAAAAATTCCAAAGGTTCATGTAGACGATTTCCAGCTTTCCAGGTACGCCCTCAGGATCTACAGAGAGAACGGCCCAGGGCACTGTCCATATGAAGAACTTCTCCATATAGCACTGAATGTTTACGCAATTTTGTGACAACATTGTTATAGGAGATTCGCAATATTTTTGAATATTGCGGTAGGGTTATATAATGTTGAGAATACGTCTTCGTAATGTTGTCACAAGGCAAAAAGACCGTTATTTTATTCATTTTGGAAGTCGCGTTTTAGCCGCAGTCCTTGAAAACAATGTTGGAGCAACATTTGGTCAACATTATTATTTTTTTTTTTTGCAAAATTTTTGCTTTCCGATATTTTGAATCTTGTAAAATAATGTTGCTGCAATATTGTAGTTAGGTATGGATACATCATACGAACATTGTGGCAATATTTGGACTTCTCGAAACAATATTGCAGCAATATTGTGGTAAGATTAAATAAAATACTCGCATAGTATAAAAAATTTTTTTTTTATTACGATCTTGCTACAATATTGCTGCAATATACTGCAATATTGTTTTCAAAACTCCAAATATTGCCACAATGTTGGTACGATGTAACCATACCTGACGACAATATTGCTGCATCATTATTTTACAAGATTCAAAATATTGGAAGGCAAGATTTTTGAAATAAAAAAAAAAATATTGTCACAACCTTGCTCCAACATTGTTTTCAGGGATTTCTTGTGATATCCAACGTCGAAAAATAATAAATTAACGGTCTTGTTGCCTTGTGACAATATTACGAAGACGTATTCTCAACATTATATAACCCTATTACAATATTCCAAAATATTGCGAATCTCGTATAACAATATTATCACAATATTGCCTAAACATTCAGTGCTATATGGGTCCAAAGATTTTTCCCGAGACTATATCCAGGAGTCCAGGAACACCCTCAGGTCAGCGGAACGTCATCCGCATGAGCTCCAACTTTAGTACTGTAGATACGAAAAAATTCGAGTTGTGTTCCTGGAAACGAGGATCAAGTGTCCAGGAAAACTTCCAGGACGGCGGGAGATCTTTACAGTAAGACTCATCCGGGGCACTGTCCATAAGAAAAAAATTCGGAGGGTGTTCCTGTAGATGATGTCCAGGAACCCAGGAACATCCTCAAGGCAACAAGAGATCTTTTACAAATATACCCACCCGCGGCACGGTCCAGGATCCTGATGATGTTCCGACGATAAAAAGGGGAAAAATTCTGAAGGTTTTCCTGTGAAGAAATGAGGAGACGTCGCTGCAGGAAAATCATTTATCGACAATTTTAGTGGTCGGAGAAAACCTTGAATTAAGCTCCTTAGTGTAATAGAGTATTTTAAGTATTTTTTAAGTATTTTGTATGCACTGCTCGGCAAAGACGGCAATGATAAAATGATCGTATGGAATCGTACGTAAATGTACAAATATGTTCAGAAATATAATGAAATATAAATCAAAATATGCTAACTATCTATTACATGGATGAAATAAACAGTGACTGAGTTGAGGATTTTTCTTTAAATAACGAATTAATTACGAAATATTTAAGGGGACAAGCCTATGTTTAATGCTCTGAAAATAAGTTATATAACAATGACTGCCAAATTTTTTCTTATGTAAGTACAGAAAAAATAACTTTACCTAGTGAAAGAACATACAAAAACCAAATTTTTTCACCTGTCAGGTTCATTTATACCCATTAGTTAGCCTGAACCTGCCGTCTGATTCTTCATCTGATTTTGTCGAAAAATTCCTTTGTGCCAGACTTTAGCTTGAACCAGTTGATCAAATGAGCTGAAATTTTCAGGAAATCTTATTATATTTCTTTGTATTATGAGAGAAGCAAATTTTGGAAAGCCGATATATTGCTTCCTTCTTGAGGAAGCTTTGTAATACTGATTTTTAAAGTTTTTGTAAAAACATATTACAAATGTTTTTTGAGGTGTTTAGAAGCGAAATACAGTGTTTTTTTAAAAATGTATGTGTGTGTGTGTGTTTGTGTATGTACACTACCGCTCAAAAGTTTAAGCACACCGCAATCAAAAAAAGAAAATTTGAAAAGTTTTATATTTCGGGAAATACAAATCACATCAAGCTTTAATTCATTTCAAAGATTTTGCGGAGTTCTTTAAAAAGTGTATTTGAGTTTTTTATTTAATCAATTGGTTTAGCGTGGGCATTAGCTTAAAGTTGTGTTAATTTAACAATTTTTTAGGGTTTCTTTGATCCACTCCCAATTGGTTAATAATTAACATTTCTTAAACAACCTCAAACGATTTGAAAGTAGAGCGCAAGACCTTCAAAATCCGGTTTTACACGTAATTATAAATTAATTTTTAAATAAGATATGAGTATTTTTGAAAAAAAATGCATTTTTAGAAAATATTTATTCTGAATAATATGCATTTTATAAAAAAATGTTACTAAGAAAAATTGTTTCCTTTTTTATGAATAAACAATAGAACAATTTTAGAAATTTTTTAGAAATCAAAATTTTTTCAAATTTTTTATAGGGAACTTTTTTAATTAATCATTAATTTAATTTGTAATATATATTTTTCTATGTACATGTGAATAAAAATAACTATGAACATGAAGCACCATTTCCAAATATAATTTTTAGGTTTTAATATATATATGGTACTTCATGTTCATACTTACTTTTATTCACATGCACGTAGAAAAATATATATTAAAAATTAATTTAATTATTAATTAAAAAAATTCCCTGTAAAAAATTTGAAAAAATTTTGGTTTCTAAAAAATTAAAAAAAAAATTCTCTATCGATTATTCATAAAAAAAGAAACAATTTTTCTTAGTAAAATTTTTTTATAAAATGCATATTATTCAAAATAAATAATGTTTTCTAAAAATGCATTTTTTTTACAAAAATACTCATCTCTCATTTAAAAATGAACTTACAATTACATGTAAAACCGGATTATGAAGGTCTTTCCCCGCTTACGCGAAAATGTCATTTTTGACCTTTATTTTTACCAAAAATAACATTCTTCCTATTAAATATTATAATTAATAATTTATAATTTATAAAGAATTCTATAGAATCATCCTGCAGCAGAATCCTGCAGGCGGGTCTAGCGAGTATTTGGAAAATCCAAAACGATTTCCTGCAGGAAATCCTGGAGGACATTTCGCGAAAATCCGTGCAGGACTGTCATGCAGGATTCCGGCAGGATTCCTGCAGGATTCCCTGCAGGATTTCCTGCAGGACATTTTAATAAGGGTAAGCTAATGTCCACGCTAAACCCATTGATTAAACAAAAAAACTCAAAAGACACTTTTTTAAGTACTCCGCAAAATCTTTGAAATGAGCTAAATTAAAGCTTGATGTGATTTATATTTCGCGAGATATAAAACTTTTCAAATTTTTTTTTTATTGCGGTGTGCTTATCACCGTTGTTAAAATTTTGAGCGGTAGTGTACTATAGCTTCGACTTTTTTTAATTTCTTCAAAATAAAAACAAATTTTCGAAAAAATTGCACTTTAGTGCCCTGGAATTGTGCGAAGAATGTCTCGTTTCAATTTCAAGTAATTCTATTTAGAATATTAAGAGAAAAGTGAGTTGAAAAATGTTGAAAAAATTGTAAATATTACGCTTATACGAGACATTTTTCAACCCATTTTTCTGCTAAATTCCTAACTGAAATTACTTATAATTGAAACCAGACATTCTTTGCACCATTGCGGGGTATTAAAGAGCAATTCTTTCGAAAAAACTGTTTTGTTTTTGAAGAAATGAAGAAAAGGACGAAGCCGGTATGGAAAATTCGCAACTAAGGGCTTTACATCCCGTTAACAAGTCCGTTTTCTCTGAATCACCTTTAAAATAAAAGTATGAAATTTTCGTACCTGTTCCTGCCTAAAATAATCTTGAGGGCAAGAATAAGATGCTCCTGTTGTAGTTTGTGATTGAGAATTGTTTTGTTGAGAAGAAACAGTTTGTTGCTGTGTACTTGTAGAATGTCCTTGAGAAGTATTAGAATATGTACTTCTTGAGCCAGATTGAACACTACTGGAATACGTAGCGGTCGGTTGATTTCCGGTATATCTATTATATATATCTTGGCCACCCGTATTGTTTGGCGCTAGATTATTGCCGCTGTAACTTCTGTAAAACACAATTTTAAGGCTGTTAATGAACATATACATACTCACACGCACAACAAACATACACACACACACACACACACACGTCCACACACACCCATTCACATCTACATACACATGCGCACATATATGTGAGTATGTAATTTTAAAGTTAAATCTTTAGACTTCCGAAATTTATCATCATGTATCAAATGTATACAAAGTTTATATCACATTTTGAGATACATCGGCTTTCCAGTAGATTATAGACCAAAAATGAATTTTTCTGTGAAATATTTTTAAAAGGTATTCTAAATGGTTGTAAGGTGTTTCAAATGGTCACTGTAAGTGTAAATCTTTTCGGTCCTCTCTGAAATTTGGTATGACAGTAGGTAATATTTAAACCTAAATTTTGACAGTTTACAAATAAAAAAATTTTCAATTGTTTTTTCAAATTTGTTATATCAATGTACAAATGAGTAATTTCTTAATTACAACTAATTACAATATAATAAATCTTAATTACAACTTCCGAATCAGATTCTTCCACACAGTATTTTACCCGCCTCAAATGCGCGACACATGTAATATATGTGTCATTCCGATGTTATTTACATTTATGTAGTACCCGTACATGGGCGCAAGTGATTTCTCGCCCATGGTCATTTTTGACATAACTTCGGTGGCATCTAAAAATGAGTAATTTTTTAATTACAACTATTAAAATTCGGATATCTAACGATGAGAACATATTTTTGAGGGAAATTGATGAAACTTCCCCACACATATTACCGAAAAAAGGTCATGGTATTCTTCAAATTTAGATCTAAAAATGTTCGAATCCGAAAAACGTAAAAAATGGGATTTTTTGACTTTCAATACCTATGAAAATATTAAGGGTAGTTAAGTCAGAAAAAAAATTATTTACTCTATGTGTACAGAATAGTAAATATGTTTAATTAGTATGAACATAAAGAAAAAAAATAATTTTATTAAATAACCTATTTGAATCAATTTCTACAGAGATATAGTTAATAAAGCAGTAAAAACAAGGGCTTAGCAAAAATATCTCTTACGGGGAACCATTTCTGGTAGAATCAGTAACTTGAAAAATTTGAAAATGTTTCTTCAAACACTACAAATCTGGGTAGGCTTTTTATTCTAAATTCAAAAATGTAATTTTGGGAGTAGGTAAGTAAAAAACAAAAAAACTTATTTTCTGATTTTTCTGACTTAATTCTACCCTTAAGTAGTAGTGCATACAAATTTTAGTCGATCTTTCTAGCAATATGCCATTTTGCACAGTCTTAAACATAATTTTTTGACTTCCTGCTTTCGCCTAGAATCATAATAAGTAAACAATTATTGCAAAAAATCCGACTCTGAGATATCAGAGAGATTGACATGGGCGCAAGTGATTTCTCGCTCATGGTCATTTTTAACATAACTTTAGTGGCTTACGCGACGGTAGCCAGGGTTCCGGCTTTCAAAGATAATTTAGCAACTGGTGCCCCGTATGCTGCAGTAATTCTGCTCTGCTTACTGTGACCGGAAAAGGTTAGGGCCAGTACTTGAAGCCAAAGAATCGCCAAATCAGTGCAACGGCAAGAACACCATGAGATTAGGAAAAAACCGAAGTTCTACATCGATGAAACTACACCATAATCATTCATTTTTATCATTCATAAAAAATAGATATTTTGTTGAAACTATTTAATTTATTTAAAACTAGATCAGGCGCGCGCTTCGCGCGCGGATATTCATTTTTCCAGTTTCATGTCAAATGAACAATAATAAATTAAAATAAAAGACAATCACGTATCAACCAATCGCAACCCGAGAAATACTAACTACAATGAAAAGTCCATGGACTTTTTATAAAGGGATTTTCACCGCCGAAGTTTTTTTCTACGGCGACTTTTTGAAGACTAATTCACAGAAAAATAAAGTGCATTTTTTAAATGAATTTTGAGAGGAATGATGTATATTATTACAATAATTTGTCACACCAAAAACTTTAAGCGGTATAATAGTAAATCTAGCTGGTAATTAATAAAAAAAAAAAAAGAATTTTCATTAAAAATGAAATTAGGTCTGGAATAATGAACCGGCTTCTATCTAGTACGTCTACTCTGTACCTATAAAAATTTTGGGTAGGAAATAAAGGAAAAATGAGACTGTCGTTAACACAATTCAACTGTAACTATTCGAGCATCTACATTATTATCTTATTCTAACGATACAAACTGCAGTCGGAGAATAACAGTCTAAAAATTAAACTGTTCTGTTCGTTGGAGAATACTCAAAATGCAGAAGCTTTTGTAATGCCTTGTTCGTTAAATGAAATCTCTCCCCCCCCCCACCCTGAACTTTTAAAACAAGGTAAAACTTCAGCCAAGTATGCTGTGTTACTTCCATACAGAGTCATTGCAATGGAATCAATATAATTTTTACAGTCAACTGTAAGTGTACATTTGAAAATGAAATATTGAATTCGGTGTAATTGATTTTTAATAGTAAAGTATACAGCTAGCGCTTGGATTACTGTATTTATTTGTTCCTGAAATAAGACTAATAATCTTGCACCAATATACTAAATGTGTCCGAAAGATGGAATTTCGCGTGGTCCACGGGTTTTATAAATTTAGTAATTTTAAGAGGCGGAAACTGATGGACACATATTTACATATCATTCATTGTATAAGTTTCAAACGGCATTCTTACTCAGCACGAGACGTACTCTCATTTCTACACCGTTTATAAGCATTTTATCCTGGTTAAAGATGTCGCAATGCAGGTGTCCAATCATACCGAAAGTATAACATTTATCGCTGCATTGACCGCGTCGTCAAATCGTTCGTAGTGGTGTTGTTCATAAAGCACTAAAATACTACCTCGAAACTTGCTTTCGATTTGCGAGCATCCGTTGAAAGAAGGAGTCTCCCCGTTCCCGAAATTTTTCTAGTTCCTTGTACCCACACCCGCCGGGGGAATTACGACACGAGACTCTCGCACGAGTTTCTTGGCTAAATTTTGCTGAAGCGGACGTCGCCCGTCGCGTATGATTCCCCACTGTTTGCGCGCCTCTTTCGTGTTGTTCTGGTTCATGTGTAAGTGAGCATTACTTACAACGAGCGCATGAGGAAGGCACAATTCGTCCGCGTTATTTATCGAAACAACCGAGCGCTGAGCCGGAGAATCGATGCTGAGATATTTTTTACCCTTTTCCTGGCCCCCTCCGCGAGGAACTTCGGTTAAACAGACTTCTACCAGAAAAGTTTCTTCAATTTTCATATCATCGTTACTGTGAGCCAAGTTCTCGATTAAAGACCATAAATACTCGGCACTCGTTGTCCTTTTTAAGAGAGAAAGCCGAATGCAAGAATCGAAAAAAAAGACAATGATTATCAACGGAATTTTAGAAAAGTAATTATTATTAAAAAAGTTTATTTTTTAAAAAGTAAATTTAAAATTTTTTATTTTTATTCTCACTTGTAAACCCCCAAATCGCAACCTCACATTTGACACCAAGAATCTCGCAAAGCCGCAACCCGATTTTGCTACAATTTCGGCTTATATTCAATCTTCGGCGGCGCCGCGAAAACTCTAGGATATATTAAACGATTCGCAGAGAAAACGCATTACGATCGATGACTCAGTGGTAGAGCTTTAGCGTATGGCGGGGTAGAATTCAGGTTCGAGGATCCCTTGTCACTACCGCTTATGATTATCGTATTTTTTATTTTTATTTTTATAATTTCGGCTTATATTCAATCTTCCGCGGTACCGGGAAAACTCTTTCGCATGCGATCGAGAAATTCTTCCATTTCAACGTGTGAGTGCAAGGCGGACTCTTCGTCCTCCACCGTATTATGCACCCACCGCAACTCTTGCGCGCGAGCGACGATTCTCACTTGCTTCATGTATGTAAGAATGTAATTCGAGGTCGAGGGTAATTCACCCGTATTTTCGAATCTGCTTAAAACAGCGGTATTACCATCACCGTGGCTATTCGTAATAACACGTGGAATTTCTCTGCGGGGCTCAGAAAAATTCCTGAGAGTGCTCGTTATTTCTCGCCGGCTAGTGGTGCTTTCGTTATCGGAGGATGAATAGAAGGTTGCATCCTCGCTGTCATCTTCTTCGAAAGAGGCCTCGAAAGGGTGAGGTACGGGAGGAGGTTGACTTTCACCCTGTTGTCCCGTCAAAGGTAAAGCAACATCGGGAAGCCGATTGGCTTCAGTATGCGAGTACGCTGGACTCGGTAGCTGCTGCCCCGTTGCGTTAATCTGCGCTTTGGGTATGACCTGCTCTCCTCCGAGATCCGCACCTCCCTGCTCCTCCGCAGAGTACGCGCACGAGACTCCGGCATCTACCCCGTTTGGAGCATTGACTTCATCACCTATTTTAGAAAAATCAGTAAAATATTTTTAGAAAAATGTAACAAAATATTTTTAGAAAAATAGAATCATTCGCAAAGACCGAGAACAGTACTCGTACCTGACACTTCAGGAGCGTCTTCCTCACTACTTGCCAAAACTGCGGGTGGAGAATCTTTGTCTTTCACTGCTGTGTACGAGAGATTATCCTCCGAGAAAATATCCTGCTGGTGCTTGTGCCCAGCACGAACTCAATGTCCTCGCCAAACCGTATGCCAGTATTCGTGCTCGGGCCGACTTGCGTACTCTCCTCCTCATCATCCGCTTCGTCCGCAGAATCGTCGCTCAATCTCTCGCGAGCAGGTTCCGTTTCCTTTTCGTTGGAAGATAGGTCTTATTTTTCATCTTGCTTATCTATGCGAATATTAAAAAATTTTTTAAATAACGATTTTTTTTTCGAATTTGTAAAAATACTTACATAATGTATAATGCTCGATTAACGGCTGCAAAATTTTAATCTTCTTCATTCTCATATTCTCCACGTATTCTCCAACAAATAGAGCAAAATAACCGTCTCGCACACAAAATTTATTATAAAGCCTACTAATTTAGGGATCTCGAAAATTTTAAGTGTTAGATCCACATATTTTTGGCTTCCTTCATATTTTGGTATAAAAAATTGTGCTCAAAGTTTTATTCGAATTTACATTCCAAACCCTTTACCCTCTCCTTATTAGTTATCAGTATTCACTGGATGCAGAACCGAAAACGAGATCGCAGTATTACCCGAGGCGCTCCTGAGAATTAAATGTACACAAATTTGGCATTAAATTATTTACACAGGAAACTGTTGGAAAAATAAAATATGCATGACAGATGATAACAGTTTTCATAAGTGGTAAGTTTTATTTAAAGTAAACCACTGCTTTATTAACAGAACTTTTAGTATTTTCGCATTATACTAGGGGGGCTCCGCCCCCTGCGCGCTAACCCCCATTATGTTTAAGAATTTCCCAAACTTCAAATATTATCTCTCTATATTATAGAAAACTATGACCAACTCCACTCTAAAAGTAAATAATCAATCACCTTGTCTTTTATTTACTTCAGGGGGCACGCCCCCTTGCGCGCTACACGCGTCAACTCCCCAGTATGTTATTCTACAAGGGCCCTTTTTTATCTTCGATTTGCTTATACCAATACTTTGTCCGGCTGGCCGAGCCCCACTTATGCAAGATTTTTCTATAAGGTTCCCTTTATTGAATAGAATTCCGTTAGATTTTCCAAGGTTTACTACTATATATAAATCCTGTGGCACAATTTTCATAGATCTCATATATTTCCTGGTAGCATTTTCCTTTTTTTTAAATTTTTCAAATTTTTCTGCGGGTATCTCATGCAGAATTTTTGTTCAAGATTTACTATGGGTACTTGTTGCCGCAGAATTTTCTGCATGAAAAAGCTGTAAAAATACTGTAGGTTCCCTGGAATGACCTTCAAGGTCGTGATCAAGGACATGACCAAGGTCATAGTTGAACGTAAAATTTCCTGCTCTTTCCAAATCCGCTGTAAAAAATGGGAGTTCCAATTTAAAATATTGAATATGACATTGATATGACCTTCAAGGTCATGGGCAAGGTCAAATCCAAGGTAACCATCTGAAAGCCAGGGAAATCTTATATGACTAAATATACTATATGAAATCCTATAGGTTTTTTAGGGCGAAATAGCTGTAGGAATTCCTATAGGATTTCTTTAGGATATCTTATATGAATAAATGTCATATAGGAAATCCTATAGGATTTCGTATAGCTCTTTCGCGATAAAAACAAATACGATTTCTTATAGGTTTTACTACATAATTTTTATAGGAAAAAATAAACCTACAAAAAATTCTATAGGAAAACCTGTAGGTAATCCTATAGATTTTGTAGCGCGAAAATGCTATAGGATTTCCTATAGTATTCCTACAGAATTCAAGGTTTCCTATAGCGAGCCTACAGGCAATCCATAGGGTAAGGATAAGAAGAATGAGTGGGAAGAAGAGTTGCTACATTAACGGGTGGTTACCATAGCAACAGGTGGTTGCCATAGCAACAGGTGATTACCATAGCAACAGGTGGTTGCCATAGTAACAGGTGGTTACCACAGCAACAGGTGGTTGCTATAGCAACAGGTAGTTGCCTTTGCAATGATGTGGTTGCTATAGCAACGGAAGGAGGGGGAAGGGGGGCACCAGTTGGTTTTTGGAACGACGACGGCGGCGGCGGCGGCGGCGATAGTTTTTTATAATATAGAGAGATTTAAGATCGCAGTCAGCCGACGTAACTAACAACCAGAGTTAGGTTTAAATAATAAATGATATGTCAAAATTTTTTTATCACTATTACAAAGCTTCCTCTTTGAGAAAACTAAAAATTGCGGTTGTTCCAAAAGCATTGATTACATAGGTCATTTTAACAAATTTTGGACGAAAATATTTTTTCAAACAAGCGCATTCATACACACACACACACAAGCGCACATATATTTTAATAAAATATCTACCTGTCAATGTCAGTCACATAAGAAGGATAATGTGGTCGATTAGTATAAGCTGGATTAAATTCGCTTTGTTGAGAAGTTCCTTGCGATCGAATGTATTGATCTTGCGAATAATTTTGAAAAGATGTTGAATTTTGATAATTATTCTGTTGCATACCTAAAAAAATGAAATAAAAAATGTAATATTGTTATATAGAAAATACAATAAATAGAAAATACAATTGTTAAATATGACAGTTTAATTATATTTTTATAAACTGAGAGATATTAATTAACGCAGAGCGGGAATTTGTAGGAAGAGGTTAATAAATCACATTATTTACAGAAGTAATTAATATATTTAATGAATAAATTAAACTCTATAACTCTCTAAGTACAAAAGGCACAAGCCAAAGGAAACTATTAAGAAAAAAGAATCTAAAGCTATCGCGATGCGTGCGATCGACACGGAGTCCGGAGGAGAAGAGGCGCTGGAGAGGGAGCACGCACTCACAGAAGTTCGTCATGTCGCTCTCTCTGTACACATCCTCTCCAATTTACTTTGGATATGTGAATAGACAAGAATATTAAATATCTACATTTAGGATCAATTTGCATAATTTTTATGTGTTTCAAAAAGAAATGGTTTCGTCATAATATCAGCTGTTTGTTCTTTTGACGAAATCCATTTGATTTTTACAATATTTCTGGCCTCGTACTCTCTAACATAATGCTCTTTAGTTGATATCTCGTGTCTAAGTTTACTGCTGCAGCTTACTTTGCGCACTGAATTGCAGCATTATTGTCACACCCCAGCGTCGTTGATATGAAGCCTCTGTCTAAAATCAGTTGAAGTGAATATTGCGGAGAGACCAATTCTTGACAGGCCTCACTCATCGAAACATATTCTATGCATATTATGCTTGGCATGTCGAAAGTGATACATAGCTCTGTCTATGGGATTTCCAAGCCACTGGGTTGCCAAATAGGTATAGAATATATCCACTAATGGTGAGTGCTTCTTTTGCATCGGCAAATTGTTCTCTGTTCTTTTCTTTCGCAAATTTTCGCAAAAAAATTATGTTTTACCATACATTATATTACAAATATGATCTTATTTTAATTTCAAGTAATTTCTTTTATAATTCTGGTAAAAAAATGATTTTAAAAAATGAGTAGGCAGAAGGGATAAGGGAACGTTATTTAATCTTACTATTTCAAAATTAAAAAAAAGGGAGCTGCATATCATTATTTTAAGGACGTTGCCCCCTCAAATAAAATAATGACA
>UXGC01002227.1:0-13050 GCA_900480045.1 Eurytoma adleriae
TAAATCCTTTTGTCCAAGACAAAAATTCGACCAAAAAAAAATCGAATTTTCTGTTTTTGTCGCAGTGAAAGTGTTAACTATATTAAAGTTTTTGATGTGAAATACTTTTATTTTTTATTTTTTAATACTATATATGTGTGTGTATTATTTTATTTTTAATAATTACACATATATATATATGTGTATTATTTTAACTTTACTTTTGTAAACACTAATTAATTCATAATAAATTACATTATTTTACATAGATGACATCCAGTGATAAGGACTACAGGTTCATGGCAACAAACGATCTTATGACAGAATTGCAGAAGGATAACATAAAACTGGATGATGATTCAGAAAGAAAAGTTGTTAAAATGCTTTTAAAATTACTTGAAGATAAAAATGGAGAGGTTCAAAATCTTGCTGTTAAATGGTATGCTATTTTAACTGCCGTCATCTTGTTAAACTTCATAATTTACATAAATAAAACTAAACGTATATTAATTTATTTTTAGTTTGGGACCATTGGTCAACAAAGTGAAAGAATTTCAAGTGGAAACAATCGTGGATGCTCTTTGCAGTAACATGGTTTCTGACAAAGAGCAGTTAAGAGACATTTCTAGCATTGGCTTAAAGACTGTCATTGCTGAACTTCCACTTGGCTCAAGTGCCCTAGCCGCTAATGTTTGCAAAAGAATCACTGGCAGATTAAGTACTGCTATTGAAACGGCAAGTTACTTTTATACATAAACAATTTATTTCACTTTTCAAATGTAAATCTTATTCTGATATTAAAACTTACAGCAAGAAGATGTGCCTGTTCAATTGGAAGCTTTAGATATTATAGCAGATTTGCTCTCACGTTTTGGCTCTCTACTGGTCACATTTCATGCAACAATTCTTGCTGCGCTGCTGCCGCAGTTGTCATCTCCTAGGCAGGCAGTTCGCAAAAGAACTATTGTTGCCCTGAGCCATCTTATGACCTCCAGTAACAATCAGCTGTACAACAAATTGTTAGATCATTTGTTAGAGGGTCTATCAAACAATCAAATGAATAATGTTGTTCGCACATACATTCAGTGTATTGCTTCTATTTGGTAAGATCTCAATTTTAAAGATAATTAAAAAGTGAAGAAATTAATAACTAATTAAAATTTAAATTCCTTTTTTAGTCGTCAAGCTGGACATAGATTTGGAGAACAAATTGAAAGAGTCATGCCACTAATTGTCCAGTACAGTAAGGAGGATGACGATGAACTCAGAGAGTACTGTTTACAAGCTTTTGAAGCATTTGTTTACCGATGTCCAAAGGAAATTACTCCACATATTAACAAAGTAAATGAAAATTTTCATACATCTTTTAAAATTCATATTTTATAATTTACAAGCTTGTTAAAAAAATTATTAATTAAAATTTCGAAAATTTCTAACTCCGTTTTTCTTTTTTAAAGATTATAGAAATCTGTTTGATGTACTTGACGTACGATCCAAATTACAATTACGACGATGATGCGTCTGATCAGTCGGACGGTGAGAATGCAGAAATGGAGACTGAAGAAGATGCCGAGGAAGATGCTGAAGACGAATACTCGGACGACGATGATATGAGTTGGAAAGTCCGCCGCGCGGCTACCAAATGCTTGGAGGCCGTCGTGTCCAGTCGCAGAGAACTCCTCTTTGAACTTTACAAAGTCGTATCTCCTGCTCTTATTGCTAGATTCAAAGGTAAATTTTAGATAATTTTATTTTTAAGCTAACACAAACAATTTTTTTAGAAAAATTAGTAAGAGATTAGTAATTTTAACAATGTTTGTAGACTTTTCTACAAGTTAGGAACAAGCGTTACCATGGTTCAACATTGCAATGTTTGCCAAAATTAGGGAAACTTTTATTTTCCTCATATCTAGTCAATTTATTTATAACTTAATTTACTTTTTATTCTTAGAACGCGAGGAGAACGTGAAATCTGACATTTTTCATGCATACATAACGCTGCTGCGTCAAACAAAGCCAACCACAGGAGTAGCTCTGGATCCAGATTCTATGGAGGACGAAGAGGGGCCGATTACTTTATTGCAGCAGCAGATTCCGCTGATCGTGAAGGCAGTGCACCGTCAGATGAAGGAGAAGAGCATCAAGAGCAGACAAGACTGCCTCTCGCTCCTCAAAGAGCTCGTACTTGTGCTGCCAGGGGCGTTGACCAACCACGTGCCCGCCTTGATACCCGGCATCCAGTACTCCCTCGGTGAAAAGAATTCCTCGAGCAACATGAAGATCGACACCTTGGCCTTTGTGCACACGCTTCTCGCCACACATCAGCCTGAAGTGTTCCACGCGCATTTACCGGTGCTTGTACCACCGATCATCCTTGCCGTCGGTGATCCTTTTTATAAGATCACTGCCGAGGCGCTGCTCGTCTTGCAGCAGCTTGTCCAGGTCATCAGACCTCATGGTGAGTTTTTTAAATTAATATTCATTAGTGTATATATTTAATATTCATATAAGCTTTTAGGTTCTATTTTTAAAGATAATCCGCAATTATTTAAATAACTTTCTGGGTTATTTTTAATGTGTAAGTTTAAAAAAGTTACTAATTTTAATTATATTTTCTTAACTAGATAAACCATCGAACTTTGACTTCACACCGTTGTCTGGCGAGTTGTACTGGTCTACATTGTCAAGATTGAGAACTGCAGATATCGATCAGGAGGTGAAGGAGCGAGCGATCGCCTGTATGGGTCAGATCATTGCTCATTTGGGTGACACCTTGCAAAGCGAGTTACCCACTTGCTTGCCGATCTTCCTTGATCGACTGCGCAACGAAATTACCCGACTTACCACTGTCAAGGTATTTTATTTTTATTATTTTATGCAATGTTTAATTTAAATTTATCGAAGTCAAAATTATATAAAACTTCATTTTTGCAAAATATTATCTAAATTTAATAATTTTGTTAATACAAAAAGAAATCAAAAACTAATTCTTTTGTTTCTTTTTAGGCTTTGACTTGTATAGCTGCTTCTCCTTTGCGCATAGACTTGAAGCCGATCTTACAGGAGGCCGTGCCCATTCTCGGCTCATTCTTGCGCAAAAATCAACGCGCCTTGAAGCTTAGTTCGCTAGTTTTGCTGGACACCCTGGTGCGCAACTACAGCGATGCAATGCATCCTGATTTGTTGGAGAAAGTAACGACGGAACTGCCGGCGCTCATCAATGAGACCGACCTGCACATAGCTCAATTATCACTTACTTTATTGACTTCAATCGCTAAACTGCATCCTGGGGCACTCAACAAGATCTCTGACAACATATTACCAGAAATTTTCGTACTTGTCAAATCGCCGCTTTTGCAAGGTAAGTTGATATCTTTTTTTAATCAATTTCTCTTGTAGAATAGAATAATATATTGATAAAAATATTACTTACTGTAGAATGTATATATTCCTTTGGAATGACTATTTTGGATAATACGTTTTTGTTTAAAATGTTTAGTTATCTGATTGTCATTCTCTTGAATTCAGATAAGTTGTAACTGGTTGTGTATATACATTCTGCAAAATTAATATATATTCTGCAGAATTTCGTACGCGATCTACGTTACCGACTTGGATTTATATCTTATCATCATAGTTAAACTCATCATTGATGATCAATGATCATTACATATTTTTTGTATTAGTCAAATTAACAAATTGTTAGGGTTTACAAAATAATTTCTAGTCGGTTTTAATATATTTATGAATCTGAAAATGAGAGGTATAAAACCTATGGAAATGTGGGGTGAAGCGAGACACCAAAAAATAATACAAAATAAAACATTATTGACGATTTTAATTTTTTTACTAAAAAATTGAAATGTTAATTACAATTTATTAACGGAATGGAATAATAATCTAACTTAGTCATTATTTTAATATATCACTAAAATATGAATGAACAAAAACAACAAAAGAAAGAAAAACAGTCATACATTGTTTCACATATATACTTCTCTTTACCTCACTTTTCCTGCACAATAGAATTTTCAGAAATTAATAAAAACATGAATTTATATTCAATATAAAAACTAAGCATGGAATTGAATTGAAAGTAAATGGCATATATAAAGTGCAATATTTTTTTATAAGTAGATGTAGTGTTCATATTATTTTAATAAGTAAGTATTTAAATAAATAAGTATTTAAAAGTATTTAAAAGTTTAAATAATATAAAATTTTAATGGTATTTTGTTATTTTTAATATATTAGATGCATTAGAACTCTTATCGATGTTAGTGAAAATAAAAGAGAAAAGTCACTCTTTTGGAGTGAATTGTAACTCCAATTGATTGAAAATTGAGCCAGTTGGAGTTCAAAATGTTAACTTTCACTTAACTTAAAATTAATTCTTTTTCATTATCGTACATTATAAAAAACACAGTAGTGTATACCTATTAGATACTTGCTTAACAACTCGCATACTGCATTTAAAAAACAAAAAGTTAATAAATTATTTTTTATTTATACTTGGTAAGTTGAAACAATTGTTAAAAATCGTTTTTGATTAAAAAAAAAAAAAGAAAAAAAAAACCGCCCGAACAGGGACTCGAACCCTGGACCCTCAGATTAAAAGTCTGATGCTCTACCGACTGAGCTATCCGGGCGCTGAGGTATCGGGGCTCTTCACTCCTACCAGTGTTACAGACTTTTTCTTTTAAATCCAACACTTTTTTGATCATTTTCACTGCAATTTACAAAAAAGTGAATTTAAAAAAAAACTTAAAAATTAAAAAAAAAATCGATTTTTAACCTTAAAAAATTATTTTGTTTTTTTTTTTTTTAATTTTTTGTAATATTTTATTATGTAAAATGCGAATTAATATTTATAAATGTTTAATCTGGATTATCAGCGATAAATTTAATTAACTGAACTTTTTTTTTTAAACAATATTTACAATTTTTACATGTCACAATCTAAATATAGATAAATCAATTTTTTTTTACTAAATTCAATATTCAATTTTATTAACACTTACTAAAAGTGCTAAGGTTACTTCATATTATGCAATTTAAATATTGTTATAATATACATATACATTTTTGTACACATAAATGAATACTTATAAATATATGTTTTAAAATATTTATAAATTCAATAGTTTTTTATTTTCAAATTTTGAAATTTGTTTATAATATTAAACATTTTTCCTTGCAGGTGCTGCTCTAAATTCCATGCTGGAGTTCTTCCAAGCGTTGGTACAGGCAAATATCCCAGGACTAAGCTTCCGGGAGTTGTTGTCGATGTTGGTCGCACCAGTGAGTCAGTCTCCGCTGCACAAGCAAGCCTATCACTCGCTAGCCAAGTGCGCCGCTGCTCTAACCATCACCTGGCACCAGGAGGCCCAGGGCGTAGTCGAGGAATTCCTCAAGGACGTGCAAAATCCACAGAGCGACGCCCGTCACATTTTCGCTCTACTCGTTATCGGCGAGATTGGTCGGCACGTGTACGTATTTACTTTATCGATACTAAGTTTGCGATTAATGCATAGTTTAAAGTAGTTAGTATTTTTAAATGAAAGAAATAACTAATTGAAGTTTCCTTGTTTTGCAGAGATTTGAGCAATATTCAGTCACTGAAGCACGTAATTTTAGAGTCGTTTTCGTCGGGATCAGAAGAAATTAAATCGGCAGCCAGTTACACACTTGGAAACATAGCCGTTGGAAATCTACCCGAATACCTTCCTTTCGTACTCAACGAAATCGAGCAACAACCAAAACGCCAATATTTACTGCTTCACTCATTGAAAGAGGTACATACGCATGGTTCCCTCAATATGCTAATTATTGAAATATTTTGAAAAGGAATTACAACAAAAAAAATGTTATTTATAGATCATCACGTGCCAATCGTCGAGTCCGTCGGGAGTTACCCATCTTCAAAGTTTCGTGCCTTCGATTTGGGTCTTGCTGCACAGACACTGCGAGTGCATTGAGGAGGGTACGCGCAATGTCGTTGCCGAATGCCTCGGCAAACTCACTCTCATCGACCCGACCAATCTGTTGCCTCGCCTTCAGGAGCTACTCAAGTCGTCCTCGGGTCTCATGAGGACGACTACTGTTACTGCCGTCAAATTTACTATTTCAGATCAGGTAAGGTTTTTTGTTAAAAACTAAATTAATTGTACATACTGTTATTTGTATAAAATTTAATTCCTCGACTTTTGTGATTTATTAGCCACAGGCAATCGATCCGATGCTGAAGCAGTGTATGGGTAACTTCCTGATAGCTTTAGAAGATCCAGATTTGAATGTGAGAAGAGTGGCGTTGGTTGCATTTAATTCGGCGGCTCATAATAAGCCAATGTTGGTGCGTGATCTTCTTGATCAAGTGCTACCTCAACTTTATGCTGAGACTAAAGTCAAGGTTCGTTTTTTTATTGTTGGTATATAGAGAGTCAGTTTCATAATTTACTGAAAATATTAAGTAAAGTATTTACTGAAAATATTTTATTTTTAATTATAGAAAGAGTTGATCCGAGAAGTAGAAATGGGTCCGTTCAAGCACACAGTCGACGACGGCTTGGACTTGCGAAAAGCCGCGTTCGAGTGCATGTATACGCTGCTGGATTCTTGCCTTGACCGTCTCGATGTCTTCGAGTTTCTAAATCACGTCGAGAGCGGCTTAAAAGATCACTACGACATAAAGATGCTCACTTACCTCATGACTGCACGACTCGCACAACTTTGCCCCACCGCCGTTTTGCAAAGTAAGATAGATATTCTCACTTCGATAAATTTGTTTTTGCTGCGCAAAAAAATTAACGACAAATAAATGGAAATTTTCATGTTTACTTGTTTAACACGCAAATAAGGTTCTTTGTACAAGAAAAATTAGTTGCTTGTAGGTCACAGAACACTAAAAATTTACATATTCATCGTTTATTTTAAGGGCTGGAAAGACTGGTCGAACCGCTGAAGAGCACCTGCACAATGAAAGTCAAGCAGAACTCCGTCAAGCAGGAGTACGAGAAACAGGACGAGCTTAAACGGTCTGCGTTCCGCGCAGTTGCAGCTCTTCTCACAATCCCAGACGCCGGTAAGTTAAAAAAAAAAAATAATTTTCGCGAGATAGCAGATAGCTTTAAATGTTGATGCAAGGCGAAGTAGGTGGAAAGAATGCAGTGTTTCAAATTTTATCTTCGTAGGCTAATCAAAGTTTGATTATTTTTTATTTCGAAATTCCTCGGACCTTTTAATCGTCGTTTAGCGATATTTCTACTTTCTTTCTTGACGGATGCTGCTCGGTTAATGAATCATTCATGTTTTGTAAATTTCATTATTTTTATTTTTATTTTTTTCTACAAATTTTTAATATGTGTTTTATCGTGAAAGAAATGTAAGTGCCATTTAAGCAAGACACTCAAAGATGCAAACAGTAATTCATCAGTTTTTTCAGTGTTGATATATTACGGTTGTCATAGGTGTAAATTTTAAAAGTTTTTTTCAAACCATCTAAAATTTTTAAGGTGAAATGCGATATTTAGTAAAAGTAAAAGTATGTTTTATGATGAACGATAAAAATCATTAGTTTCATTTGTGAGACTGATTCTTATCATTACATTATAAAATATTGTTTCAAATGTAACCATAATCTTTTAAAATGATTCTTAGCTACTGAAATGATTAATCACTATTTGCATTCGAGAAATGAAAATTCAGATTCCTTTAATTTTACAAATGAACTTACAATTTTTTAAAGGCTTGATGACTATTTTTATTTCATACTTCTACTCTAAAATTTGAAAGAATTAAGTTATACAAGATTAATTTTTTCAATTTTTACGCATACACTTTTTCACACATTTCGTTTAATGATCGTCCGTGACACTATATTCGCTGCAATTTAAAAAGAAACGCCGATCAACACAAAACAACAGCTTTACTTTGCATCACACAACCCTTGGCTTACGCAAGTATTTCACGCCGAATCATCGACCAATTCATTCTCCGAGAAATTAACAGACATCGTACTTTTTGTGTGTTCAAGACAAAAACCCGGCGCTGAGCGAGTTCGTGGCGCAGATCAAGGCGACGCCGGAGCTGTCGCCGCTGTTCGAGGTGATCCAGAAGGACTGCTCGGGCGGCAGCATGAACGAGACCAACTTGATGGATCAGAGCTAAGGGCGCCCGGGCCGCGACCAGTTTTAGCTTGTGAAACGCGCGCGCAAGGGAGAGAGAGAAAGGGAATAAGTGTGCATGAAAGAGAGAGAGAGAGCAAGAGAGAGAGCGAACTTTTCTACTGCAAGAGGGGTCGACGGACCGCGCGCATATTATTTTTTTTCCTTAAGCACTGATGCAACATCGCCGCTCGTCTACCGGAGGAGGGACGCACGTATACGCAGGCCAGCTGAGTTCGTCGGCGATTAACCATCGTCCGCGGTCGCCCGAGAGATTTGAACGAGCGAGTGGAAGAGGATTTTTTTTTTTTCGGGGAGAAGCGAGCGGCGCCGCGGCCGTCGACGATCGCCGCTACTCCGCTCGGCAGCCGCCTCGGAGCAATCGTGCGATAGTTTATTTCTACGTGTTATTTTTTCATTGATTGTAATCAAACCTACCCTGTTCCCTCCCGCGGAAGAATTTTCAAGAAGTACGGTATAAAAGTTGCGAAAAATGTAAGGTGGAATTTATAGAAAGGGACGACGAGAGAAGAAAAGTAAAAGTAGTTTTCAGTTAATGTGATTTATATGTAGCGCTGAGAAAGCCTGTATAAACATGGAGGATAAGAAAAAAATAAATTTACCGGACGTTTAAATATTTTACAAATTGAGTTTTTATTGGTCGCAGCGAACGAGGGGTGACGAGCCTTAAAAGGAGACGCCGCTTCGTGACGGCTTCATCAGTATCGTATCCATCTCTCTTTCGTATACGCCGAATTAAATTGGTCCGTATTGCACTATGTCGTTCGAGGACCAAGGCGAGGCGTCTATAAATCATAAAATCGTCTAAGCTGTATTTTTTTACGATGATTGCGAATGACGATTTGAAACTTTAACGAGCTAATTCGATAAACAATGTGACGAAACGATCGACTGTGAGTGGAAGATAGAGGCAGCGGGAATACTTTGTCGCAGTTTCGCGTTTGCAATATTGTCTGTCTAGCGGAAAAATGCGTATCTAAAGGATTTAGATAGAGAAGATAACGCAATTCCGCCGCATTGAATAATTTTCCAAACAATTTTCCGCAAGTACGTTGCACTTATCACGTAGTACCTTACATGATTCACTTCACGTAAGCAAGTTTCGAGAAAATTTTTGGAAAAGAAATTTTCGGGCATTACAGGTTGCTCAATCGAAGATTAGAATTTGCTTAAAGGAGACATTTTTTATTTATGATATTTTTTTTGTTATAAATGACGTGAGCTAAAGTATGTAAATGGTTAAATAACCAACTCAGTCTTTTTTCCAGTAAACAAACTTAAAATTAGCAATCTATCGAGTATTAGAATTGCAGTTTTGACGTCACGGTCGTATCACTTTTCACATTGCAACGTCATTATCGTTAGTTTTCAGTGCTGTTTGTTCTTATATCAGTTTAATTTCTAAGCAATAAAAATGAACAATAAAAGCAATTAATATTAAAATAAGAATAAGGTTTTGTATTATGAAATAAAATTAATGATTTATATTTTGAGCAATATTCCTTAACTACTCTGTAGTAAAATAATATTTATTTTTATTATTTATTTTGTCAATTTAATACAGAATTTTGTTAACATAAATTGTAAAAAAATAGGAAATAGCAATTTACTTTTAAAATCAGTCTTTAACTTCGTTATTTACTTTTTTTTTATATAATTAAGAAACGATTAATTTTATATCATTTGTTGTACTTTAAATTGATTCAATGAATAACAATAAAAATAATCCTTGAATGTTTTATCGGTCACATTAAACATTAGATAAACATCAGAAACTGTCAAGTCATTGTTTGTACTTCACAATTTTTTATAAAGTAACTTCTCTACTGTAGATTTAATTCAAACATACTCATTAAAAATATATGAGCACGTATATAATCAACAATCGAATCAAGCAATAATAAATCCTGACTGCATGTACTTGGAAAATTTATTATAAATTCGAGATATCTGCAGATTACTTCGTGAATTATACACTGATGATCTTGCGGCGAGAAGGAGGTCAACGTATTGTCCCGGAACTTCAAGGTCTAGTTCGTCCCTTCGTTTGCTACCTACTAAGTTGGCGGCTTACCTCTCCAATTCTCGAATTCTCATTGATTTTCTTTTTTTATATAAAATGTGAGAAAAATTATGTTATATTCTTATTTACATATTTCTATCATAAAATGAAATCTTAAGAACTTCTTTTTGATTTCAAAATATGTATTTGTTTAAAAAATTACGGGGATTTGTAAATTCAAAGACGATTTTATTATAATTTACACACATTGGTTGTGGAATTTTAGTCGATATGCTTGTACTTATTTATAACGATGATGCGTTTTGTAGCAGTAAATGTTATATAATAATTTCGAGAAATTTTCACTTTTGTAAGAAAATTCAAAGATTACAGTTTGTTAAAACTTTAAAAATACTGATGAAGTTACAGAAAAAGTTTAAAAATCTTTATCAATGTAAGAATTTTTCAAATGTCCTTGATCTTGGGGTTTCGCTTCACATCAAGTGTAATAAAATTAGAAAGAATCTAATCGCTAACTTAATCAAATCCCAATTATCTAAATTTAAATTATAAAAACTTTATTTTATTTTCCATGACTTTATCACACATTTAAAAAAAATTTCCAAATGAAAAGAAAAAAAATCATTAAAAGTACTACACGACACTTCAATTGAAGATCGCAGCGAAACATTTACCAATAGACTTTCTCAATCTCCGCTCATTAATAAGCATCAATCCCCGTACGCGCGTATATATCTGTACGTAATCGCGAATTTACCATCCCGTTACAAGCCTAACCATCGTTTAATAGACGCGCAAATCGTCCCCGCGCCATCAAAGAGCGTTTCATTTTCACCGTCGAAAAAAAAAAGAGGAGAGAAAGAAGTGCCTCCTCGTCTCTCATCAAAATTCCCCGCCGAACAATCACGGCGCCGGCGGTGATCATTACGCCGTGTCATCAGCGGCGCGGCGGCAGTTTTGAATTTCCGCGACCGGGGGGGAGAGCGCGCGTACGTGCCGGCTCGCACAGGCCTCATGGAGGCGCGCGCGCGCGAATTTAATGCCTCGACGCTTTTATCGACGCCTCCGTTCTTACTCTTGTTTTTTTTTCGCTCGTTCGTCTGGACTGCCTCGCGGGGCTGACGTGTGCCGTCACGACGGCTGCACGCGCGCGCGCGGGAGGGTCCCGGCGGGCGACGCGCATATATAGGTGTTGCACAAGTTTTGGCACACCTTGGCGGTGATCGCGATGGTTTGAGGAACGAGGGATTTGTCACGTTTTGACTTTTCTTTTTATTTTACTGTATTTTTTTTTTTTGGTTTGTAAAATTAAAGGATGACAGTGTGGGAAATTTTATTGTGCACTGCGTAATGTAGGTTTCATGCTAATTTTTAGTAAGTTATGAAATTTCACTTTAATAAGTGAATGGCTATTTATTCTACTCCAAAAGTCTTCTAGTTAATATATAGTAAGTGGAAGGCATTTTACGTTAAATAAATGACTATTCACTTATTCAATTTTTATATATAGCTACATGTACATACCTTCCAATGGGAATCGTTATTATTATGTTTTTTATTTATTTATTTTTTTAATTCACTAAATTATTTAGTAGGAATTACGAATTAATTTATAAAAATTAATTTCATTATTTAAATGTTTAATGTATATGTAATAATTTTAATATTACATATTACTCTCTATAAAATATGAGTAATATTTATACATATATCGCTCACTGATGCGAATAAGTGAATGTTCACTATAAAATAGGTACTTACTTATTTATTAAATAATAAAATTAAACTTCTATGTAATAAGTGAAAATTTACTTATTCTGCAGTGAATATATTATCTTATTACCTTTAATAAATTATTCATTAATGAGAAAAATAAATAGGTAAATTTACTATAAATTATTTGAGATGGAGTCGACATATTGGAAACAATGAGAAAAATGACCATAAATTTTGTAAAATTACAATTTTTATTGTAAAAATTACTGTAATTGTAGCAAATTTTACTATAAGAATTGTAATTTTTTTCAAAATTAATGGTATTTTTTCACATGTATCTCCAACTTATAGTAAATTTTCTTCGATAATTTTCTATATTTTTTATGCAAATTAGCTCATGTATCAATTATTCATATTTAGATATAGTAGAAAAACTGTACAGCGAGTTAATACAACTTTTGTAATGATTAATCAATTTTCTATATTTAATAAGTACATATATCTTATTACACATGTAATAAAATTTAAAAATAACTTAAATATTATTTACGATTTTTAATTTAAAATGAATAGAGAAGTTCGCGTATCTGAAAAACAATAGATTAATAGAACGGACCTCAAGAATAAGATATTGAATAATATCGAAAGTATGGGAACTAAGGTCATTTTAATAAAGAATAAAAAAACTGCGATTGAAGCTGCAAAAAAAAAGGCCGAGAGTCCTAATGAATTTTTTAACAACTGAACAAAGAATATCGAATTAGCCTCCTTTCAGTGACGTCACGTTCAATCAGCAACCAGCAGCCTAGACAATAAATTAATTATTCAACGCTATACACCGTCCACAAATCATCCGCGCGAACAATGTAAGCGCGGTAATTAAAGTGTGGTTTTACATCCACATTACCGTTCGCCTTTTCAAACAGAAGAAGAAAAAAAATTTTATCGCACCGCAAGTATCGCGCTTAATGAGTTAATAAACTTGGCGCACCGGTAAAACGTTCGCTTATCACGGGGGCGTCGCGTGCATCGGGAAGTCAACCTGTTGCATTGGCCGAAATCGATTCCGTTATTCGTCGCTCCTAACGAAGAAAAGCACATTTCATTTCTTCCCGACGAAGAAAAGCACATTTCAGCTTTCTGCAGCGA
>UXGC01002228.1:0-13044 GCA_900480045.1 Eurytoma adleriae
CCCCTAAATTCCCACAAGAAATCGAATTACCGAAAAAAATAGCTTCTCAATTGCCCCGACTTTTACCTGTGCACAAAAAGAAGCGACAAAAGGGGTTGGTCGTCAGGTGCCTCCCATTTTCGGGAAAAGGACAGGCATTGATTCACGAAATTCCGCGGTCCTACAAAACTAACCCCATCGCCCTTCCTTTCTTCCCCGCAAAAAAGACCCGTGAGACATTAAACGCACGCTTACATTGGCAATGCGTAAAGTACACTTCCTCGTCGCTAAATTCTCATGGATTCCCGATAAATCTATTTTAATTTTTTTCGCCAAAAAAGGGTTGATTGGAAAAGGTTTTCACGTCCTTTGTGCGAAACGCTTTTACATCGGCGCGTAAAAGCGAAGCGCGCGCATTTCGGCCCGAAAAATCGCATCTGACGCTTTTGTCCGAAAGCGACATGTGCGCTCTATTAACGACCGCGTGCCGGCATCGCGTGTCCAAAGGCATCGCCGTACGATTCCCACGTTTAATCAAATCACCTCCTGTTAATTTAATTTCGTCCCAATTAAAAGTGTAATTGCGCATTCCTATCTTATCGGAATAAATTATCCCGCTACACAAGGTCCTCCCTAAAAATAGACCGACGTCAGTAAAGTCCGATGAAAAAAATAAAAACATTCCCATACAGGCACGAGAAAAAAAAAGAATCCATCCCACTGTAAACACCCGGCGTTACATAAGCACGCGAACATCTCGGAATCGCAAAAAAACAAAACGAAAATAAAAAGAATAAAACAACGAAATAGCGAGAGCGAGGAGTTTAAAAGTGGCGCTTCCAGGAAGGCGCGCGGGCGATCAGATGTCCCGCGCGCGGGTGCAGGGGTCGCGCTGCACAAAAACAAGCCGGCGGCGCATCAGCATCCCTCCAGAATTTCGGCCGTCCTCGGCTCTTTCCGGCCGGTTGCCAAGGCTCCTTCCTTTTTGCCGCCGCAACTGTGAATGTGTATGTGTGTGTGCGCGTGTGTGTGTGCGTGTACCGCGGTGCAGTGGTGTGCGATGCACTCCAGCCGCGACCCTTCGAGTGTCGCCGCCTGCGCGACGCTGCAGCGGCCTTTTCGGCTCGGAGAGCGAATTATCCGCATTGGGGGGGACGCCCACCGCGATGCCCTTTGCCACCTTTGAACGGACGGACTACGGCTTCCGTAATTTATGGCGGATTTTCGCGAACAATGAGGCTGCGAGAGACGGATGTCGCCAGTGTGTTGAAAGAGCGATCATCGAGGTTGGACGGGGGGAATGATGATTGTTTAAAACAATTGTGAATTTTTATAAGGGTTTTTTTTAAAGGATTATTTAGAGTACTCCTTCTAAAGCTGAATTAGTGAAATTTCATTTCAGGTTAAAAGTATCCCACTAATTTAATTGACTCAGAAAGTCACTAGATTGACATAAAATTAGTGAAATCGCGCTATTCACATAAAATTAGTGAAATCACGCTATTCACATAAAATTAGTGAAATCACACTATTCACATAAAATTAGTGAAAGAGCGATTATCGGGGTTGGACGAGGGAATGATGATTGTTTAAAAAAATCGTGAATTTTTACGAGGGTTTTTTTTATTGAGAGTACTTCTAAAGCTGAATTAGTGAAATTTCATGTATATAATTATACATTACAGACTAAAAGTATCTCACTAATTCAATTAGTGGGATACTTTTGACTCAGAATATGTCACTATTCACATAAAATTAGTGAAATCGCAGAAATTTCACTAATTCAGATTTAGACAGCTGATAAAGTACAAGTAATAAGGACTACTTGCTTCTTTCATAATGTAAGAAGACAGGAAAAACTAAGCCATTAGAAATTCACTTCTATCGAGTGGTTTTTCACTCTTCCACATTTTGATAGTCGAGTAAAATATGAATGGCAATGCGTAGGAGCATATTTTTTACTCTTTCCTGGTCTTTTTAGAGATACCGACTTGAAGGGTTAATTTTACCGTAATGATAACTGTGATAGTTTTTATAATAGATTCCCTAAGTATGAAGAATTATGAAGAATGTATGAAGAATTAGTTAGTCTAATGAATAATTTGTATGTTTCTTAGGTACTCAAATATTGATGGTCAAGACTCACTATATTTACATCATTCATTCATGTACAAATCTTTCAATTTAATTTAAAATTAACGTATACATGAAAATATACAAGATTCAAGTTTGTTTATGTTTATTAATTTATTATAGGTAAGATAACTATATTTAATTTTCTTTCTCTCGTTCTCAGTCTATATTGACAAGGCCAGACAATATTTGAATGTTCCTCAGGCATTTAAAAACGCTGACGGCATGTTTTGCGTGTAAAATAATCCAACCCTATATTTATCTGTCAATGTGTACTTCAAATAAATTCAAAGTATCAAATAATATACACATAATACTTATTATTTGAACATTTTTTTACGAATGTGGTAATAATAATGTAAACACATTACTGAGTCAAAACAAAAACAAATCAAACTACGAATTTTATTTTTAAAACTCCAAATGTTAAAATTCGAATAAACAAGAGTATACCATTTAACCCCCTAATATTTATGTTTACCTCCGTGTTTACATTGCGGTCCAAGTTAAAAAACAATGAAAAAAGTTCAACGCGGCTAACAGATACAGTAAGAGTGCGTTTAAAGGGACTATTGCGCCCATCTGATATAGCCCCGTCGGTCGCAGAAAACCTCGAGGAAACCTCGAAGCAGCGGGAGAAACGAGACTGAGCTCCACGAGGAGCCGAGGGACGGCAAAAAGCAAAAGGAGGCGAAAGAAAACAGCGAGAGTGAAAAAGCGAAAATGTGAGAGAGAGAGAGAGAGAGAGGAGAGAAGCGGGATAAGGATCCCTGTGGGCGCGCGCACACTCGAGACGTGCCCGTCCTTCCACTCCTGCTCCGCTCTGCAGTGTGCCGCCCGATGGGCTTCTTCTCTGCGCGCGCGTCTCGACGAAATATTTCAGCTCATTTTCTCTCTCTCCTTCTCTCCTTTTTTTTCCGTCGCTCGCTCCGCGCGTATCCTTGAGACCCGAGATGCTCATTTTTATAAGGCGATTTATTTGCCGGCGACCACTTGATTTTAATTCGCGTGGGGCTCCACGAAGGGAAATTGGGAGATGCGAAAATTACGTAAGCTTATAGGTTTATTTTGTTGCTTTGAGGATTTTTATGAAATTATCAACTTTCTACAAGAGTTTAGTAAAGTGTCAGGTTAGGGTACATCTTGATTTTTAGTTGTAGATATTTGTTTATGAAAACAACAATACAAATCTTAAGTACATAATATTTATACATGATGTCTATATAGTTTTTCTATTAACCTATACTTGCCCACAGTACAGTAACATGCCTACAGTATTGAAATGTAAAATCAGTAAAAACAATAAATTTTAATAGTCAAATCTCGAGTCAAATTGAGACTTTATTCGCAATTGTATAGATAGCGGAGCTATTTGGAGTTATACACTATTATGGCATCAAAATCAGCTCCATTATTTCATAAAAGAAATCTCTACTCTAAATACCCCAGTATCTTAATAAAAATGCACAAAAACCTACAACTATCACCGCAGAAGATCAACAAGCTATCGACCCTGCGATAATCCAATATCATCGACGATTAGGGACCACTCGTAAAACATAACCTACCGATAATGAAGTCAGCACAAGTCGTCCGATAAGCGTCGGTGCATGAGAGAAATGGAAATATCCATCAACTCGGAGAAAAGGAGTATATAAGCGTAATACTTACGGAGCCTGGCGCAAAGGGGGAGATTCGGCGCGTCGACGGCGGCGGCTACACAGAGGGAGAGTCGCAACCCCCTCTCCCCGTGGCGCGGAGCGTGTGTCGTGGGAGCCGGCAAAATATCCGCCGCGGGCTTGTGCGCGCGGCGGCGCGACTACGACGGCACAGCTCCCCTCCCTCCTTCCCTTTTTCTCTCCCTCGGCGGGGCCTGCTCCCTCGCCGCGGCGGCGGCGCGCGCCCGCCAGTTCCACAGCGATCCTCGTAGCGAGCGGGGCGCGCGCCAGCCCGCTCTCACCGCCCGGAGGCACAGCAATTCCTCCCTTCTCTTTTTCCCTTCGCGGCGACTCTCGGACACACACACACACTCGCGCGCTCCCCCGCCCCGGCCGTATATACACACGCGCGACCCGACGTATATCCGCATAACCTCGCGAGTGTATTAATTAATAAAAAAAAGGGCCCAAGTATTGTAAAAATCGAACGGAGTATATCTATAATAGTCGGCAACGCGAGCCGACTGTGCGTGATATTGTGCGAGGAAGAAAGAGAGAGAGAGGGAGTAAGGACCGGCGCATGCGCGCAAAAAAGGTCGGCCCGCTCGCAGACTCCGGGAGAATCAATAGCGGCCGGCGTTCCCGCGTCAGATCGGCGCGCGGGGCCATGGCATCCGCGACTTTCTAAGGAGGCGGCGAGGGACCCAACGCCACGGATGTCGCCCCCGGCTCGCGGACCATCCTCGAGCGCAGCCAGCGTGATGGATATAGTGTGAGAGGAGAGTGGCCCCCGGTGCCGAGTGCCGCGACACGCCGCACTCCCCGCTTGCAGTTCCGGCTTCCCCCCCGAGTCTCCGCTCTTTCCCCGTAGAGGAGCGACGCGCCGCTTACGCCGAAGACAAAAAAAAACTCCTCCCCGACGAAGATGGAGTCGTCGATGCAGGCACAGGCCGGCCTCATGGTGCCCGGCAAGAGCGTCGACATCGCCTCGTACCACTCCACGCTGTACTCGCCTCCGCCTACCGAAGCGTAAGTCACACTATCTCAATTAAGATCCTCGTGTACTCATCGAGTGTATCCTTCCGCGTTTTTGCACTTTCACTTTCGCGGCAAGGGGAAACCGGACCTTTAAACGGCCGGCGGCTACCTTTTGTTTTTTTTAGCGCGATGACGAGTGTTACACGCGCGCCGATAAGGCGGTTAATTGCGAGCGGGGCACAGGTGCCCCCCGCCGGTTTAAAGCGCGTCGGAGTGTATTTACAATGCAAAGCGCAGCGTGCGCCTGTATCTCGGTGTCGCCAAGGCCGCGGGAATTTTCTAGCGGAAAAAGAGCAGGTCGAGCGGTGCATTCCGTTATCGCGGCGGGCACTTGTTTTATACACAGTTGTTACGGCACAGTCCGGTTTTCATTTCCTCGCGTGATTCACTCGGTCATTGAAGCGTTCCGATACTTTTTAAGACTTCCGTTGCGCGATCTTATTAAACGGTCACGTGCACTTTATTTTTGCTTCGGTGTAGTTTTTTTTTGTAATTAAAGCGGATTAAGTGTAGATGAATATTTAACACGGTATTAGTTCACTTAGTAATCTTTTTCACGCTAATAGGATTATGCGTACCACGGTGTGTTGTTATGGTTATGGCTGCAGTTGTATAACTATAATGCCGTTTGCGGAGGAGTTACGTAATCATGGCCGCGAAGCAATTAGCATACGATTTAAGCAGTCCTAAATTGATAAATTGCTTTCTTATAAATAAGTTTATCTATATATAATAAACTTATTCTACATCTATCTAATTTACTATATATAGAAGTTTCTCAATTGTGTGATTGATTAATTAAATAACGATTGCAAAATTATTTTAATGACAGTAATAATAAATTTTCCTATTTAATTTCAACTCTAAAGCAGTTGTCAGTCTATTAAATTTTATCATTGCGATAAATTAGCTTTACAAATATCGTTGCCAAGAGCCCGAAACGTGCACGTTTTATTCGCGTAAAATAATGGGACTAATCGGCGGCGAGATCTGGGCTTCATTAAACTCAGATGTAAGTAGTACCGAGAGTCACCGGAAGTCGCTCTCGATATTAATATCAAAAGGATATGGCCTTATCGCGATTCTCGCTTCGCTCTGCAAACTGGCAGCCTTTAAGGAGCGAGCGATTTGATTTTTTTTTTTCGTACGCGCGCTCTTTTATCGCCTCCGCCGCATCGACTCCTCAAACACGCTCTATTTGCTAGCGGTGCCTACTATTTTTTATCGACTCCCCGAGCGACAGCTGGGGCGCTTCCTAGAAGAGGTTTGCGCGAAATTCCGCAAAAAATTCACGCTCCCGTTGTTAAATTAAGCGGCGCATCGGCGCAATGCAGATCGCGCGGCGGAGCGGAAACGGAGCGTAAAAAAAAAAAAAAAATAATAAAAGCGAAGGCGCGGAGAGGCGGTCATATTGTCGGGCTAATAAGTCAATGGACCAAGGCGTCACGTTCGCCCGGCAGCTGCGTAACAATTAGCCTCTCGCGAATGCGCAGAGGTGCTCAACCGGCGCGCGGGTTTAAAGGGCTGCTGCGTGGGCCTCTCGGCGCTCGAAAATTTAGCCGATCAATCCCGCTGCGCGCCGCCACTTATTGTCTTCTTTCCGCTCGGTCCCGGAGAGGAGCGGCCCCGATAATCCCGAAGGCACATCGGCATAATCGCCTCTCTCTGTCTCGCTTTCTAACCAGCTATCTCTCTTGCTCTCGCAGTCTTTCTCTTTCTCCTTTGACGGACAGTGCATCCGGATTTATGGGGCCGCTATCTCAATTCGGTATCGTGGTCAGTCCAGGCCTCAGGACTCCCGGGAGCCGGACAAAGGTGCCGCGCGCGCTTTTCCGCTCCGCTCGCTCTGCTTTGCCCCGGAGCTTTTATTGTTTTATGGATTGTGACGCAGGCTTGGGAACTTTTACTAAGCGGTCGCCAGTTATATTTTAAAGTGCCTTATGCAAATATTTGACGCGCGGCGATTTTATTAGTGAGCTATAAAATTGAAATTTATTGGTTTGGTCAAGGGTATTTTTTTAACAAGGTTACCAGCTAATTTTTACTTTAAATATTTCTTTATATTTAAATTATTTTTGAGTAATAGTATTTTTAATTATTAATTTTTCTTGCGTATAATTAAGTGTAAGTTGTCTTATTAGTTAAATTTCATGAAGCAACAAATCATTAAATTAGAGAATTTTCATTAAAAATTAATCAAACGTACTCCACTTAACTATTACTACTACAAACAATAATAATTTCACTAATAAGAAAATTTTTCACTAACTGTAATATTAAACTGAAAAAAGTGATTCTACGCTTAGTGACCAACTGTAGAAGATATTAAATAAAACGGTGTGTCTATTCGCACCAAATCCACGTATTTTATTAGTAGTAGTTCATGATTGGTAATTTTAAAAATAACTTCATTTAAAAAAATATATAACTGAAAAATCCGATTTATCGAAATAAACAAATGCAGCCAGCAAAATCGTCCTCCAAATCGGGAAAGAAAAAAGAAAATAAGCCAAAGCGCAGGCCTTACGTCGAGAGACGTGCAGCGAGCCGCAGAAGGCGAACTATTTATAAGCCGCGACATGCGGTTGCAGCAGCGCGAGTGCGCCGCTCGCGTCGGCGTGTCCGAGGCGGCCGCGAGAACAAAGAGCCTAAGTCCGGTCCGAAAAAAGTATAAAAACTACGCCGGAGGTCGACCGGAGAGTAAGCCGATGTGCGAACTTTATTTACCTGCGGCGCGTGCTCGGAGCAAAGGCCACGGCGCGGCGCCTCGCAGCAAATGCCAAAGGGAAATTCGGGCGGAAAGGAGAACTCGAATGCACGTCGCTAAACTCGCGGGCATACCTTACTTTTTTTTGCCGCGGTATAAATAACACCGTAATTTCGTTGGCCCTTTGTCGGATGATGTGTATGTAGTGCGTACTCCATGCGCTCTAAATTTGAATAAGTGAAAATCATCCATATGCAGTTATTATACGTGAATAGCCGTTCACTAATTCGAATAAGTGAACGACTATTCACGTATAATAAGTGCATATGGATGATTTTTACTTATTTAAATTTAGATAGTGGGAAGTAATTTGCTGCTTTATTGTAAAATAAGTAGGTAAATTTACTATTAATTCATTGTACAAAAATTAACCATATATTGGACAGAATATACATATTCTGGCTAATTTATGGTTAATTTTTTTACAGGGTTACTTAAGAAGGAGGACATACTGGAAACTTGAGATTGAAAAATTACAATAACTGTAGGAGTTTGTCATAACTATTACAATTTTACTAAAATTTTTGGTAATTTTTATCACGTTTCAAGTCTGCTTTCCACCTCTTCAAATTTATAGTAAATTTTCCTACATTTTTCTTATTTAAATTTTAAAGATTTGTTTAATCAATTGTTTCTTCTTATTCATTTTTAATATACGTAAACTCAAACAATGAAAAGCTACAAAATTAGAAATCTAGCATTCCCTCAATGACCAGGGGAATAAAGGCCCGTGCGTCGCCTCGATTAGTCAGTTTAATTGGCCGCCCGCGGTCCGTTAGGACAAAGGAGTCGAGGTCGGCGTCGTAAAAAAGCAAAACAAAACAAAAAAAAGCCGAAGGAATCAAGCTCGCCACCCCCGGTCGATTAAGAATTCTCCCTCGCGCCTTTTTATCCCAACGGCCGAAAGTGAGGCGTGTACACATAAAGGCCGGAAGTCCATGTGCAGCGAACACCCGCACGTACCTATAGGCGTAGAAAATGGCTCGCGGCAACACATCGGTCCGCTCGATCGATATTCTAATTTCTCAGACGGCGCGTGGGGTTTTTACCAGGCGCGACACGCGGCCGGAAAGGCGACGCGCCCAGGAATGCAACGTACACCCCCGCCTGCACACGCGCGCGTGAGCGAACTTCCAAGCTGATCCTTCGGGAGAAAAGTAAACATTGCGTTTAGTCTCGTGGGTAATTGGACGTGCGAAAAGTTGATTCTATCGGCTACTTGCAGAATCCTTTTTTTAAAAAAGAAAAAATTGAACCCTATCTTGTTAATCGTAAAAGTAAAGTTAATTAGAACAGATTATCTGGCGAATAAATTCGAGCGCGAAATTTGAAAAATTATGTAACAAGTACGTAACATTAGTCATTTCAACAAATTGTTAATCGTAAAAGTATATCTTGTTAATCGTAAAAGTAAAGTTAATTAGAACGGATTATTGCGGCGAATATATTTGAGCGCGAAATTTGAAAAATTATGTAAAAAGTACGTAACATTAGTCATTTCAACAAATTGATTTTTACATTGAGATCCATTTATAATGTGAAAATTTATTTATATTTAATTAATTGAAAATTTGAAAAATTATTTGAAAAAAAAAAGCTGGAGTCAGTGTGAACGTTTCACTTTATCTATCTAGAGATATCATAAAAAATAATAGATTGGTCGTCTCTTAGAACAGACTTTCTTTTTGCAAATGCATTTTGAGCGCGAATTTTAAAAAACTAGCATTACATCATTTTCGGTAATGCCAATTTAAAAAAAAAGACTACTAATTAATAGTGGATTTATTTTTTTTATTTTATTTTTTGTATGTGATATTTATTATACTCTTTTATATATTTTGATAATTTTTATGTATACTTTATATAATTTATTCTATTCTATTTTAATTATCCCTATTATTAAAAATCTGAGTAGCATTAAACTCACATACATGAGAAACTAATAAAAAACCTTATAAACTAAAAAACTCGCATAAATTCGCACACATTCAGCGCAAAAAAGACCCAAAATTTGAATAGACCGCGAGTTCAAGTACACACGCACGCATACAAGCGAAATTCACCGGTGCGTCCGTCACGTCGCTCGATCGAGTCGAGGGGGCACTGATAGCGCAGCTGCACCCCTGCGCTCTTGTCGGTGCCGCTCTCGCCGCGACAATGGGGCCCTCCGGGGGAAAGAGATATAGACGGGGGAGCCGAATTGTAAATTTGCCAAGGGGTTGCTCGGTGGCAATTCGCGAGGGAGAAAAAGACGGCGAGAGAGTCGACTCCGGGCCTCTTTCCTTTTGCGCGTTTCCTTCCTTACGCTCGCTTCCTCTCGTCGCGGCGGGCCTCCCTTCCCTATATATCGGGCGCATTGTGTTTCCGGCGCACGGGGAGTCGCCGGCGGAGGGAGTGGGCCTCGGGGTTGCCGACCCAGACGCGCCGCGCTCTCCTCGCATCTGCTTCCTTGGCGAGTCCGGACGAGTTCGACGATGAGGTCAAGTCGATAAGCCGGGTGGCTTTGAAATTTTAACGGTGGAATGTTATACCCAGGTTGCGAACCTGTCTCTCTTTTTTTTTGTTTATTTATTTATTTTTTAAATGAATAAAATTTTTGTTTAATAAATAAAATGCGAACTAGTCTGCGGACTTTTAGACTTTTTCATGAAACTGAAAGTCTATTTTAAAAAAAAGTTAGTAAAAATTGCAATCGATATAAGGGCATTTATCGATATAAGTGCATCTCGATATAAGTGCATCTCGATATAAGTGCATCTCGATCTAAGTGCATTTATCGATATAAGTATATCTCGATATAAGTGCATCTCGATATAAGTGAATTTATCGATATAAGTGCATCTTTAAGATAAATTGCATTTGTTTCTCATAAAATTTTGTATAGCTCCAAGATGTTTTATAATAAAACACAGTAAAATGTCTTACATTTATATAGTAATTTTTTTAAGTAATGGCACAAAATAGTAGATTTTGTATCGTATACAAAAGTAATTTACCTTTTCATTCCTTTATGACCAAAAATCACTTCATTCTATACAAAAACGAAAATTCTACAATTGAAATGTAGTTTAAACAAGAAAATCTAACTCAATACGAAGAATCCCACAATAAAGCTGTCTTGAGCACAGAAGTGGATCAAAGCATTGCAGTCTTCCATTGTAACTTACAAGACACCCATCTGCTCCGCAAAAATGACGCCAGTCATTAAAATCGCTATATACCGCGTCGCTGAATGGACTGCGCGAAGCAAACAGAGCTGCGATCGATGGGGGTCAATAAATCAAGCGGCTCGGACTGTGCGTCAATTAACCCAGTCCGGCGATTGCAAACACCAACCTCCCATCTGCCCGTAACTTGGGAAATTCCGGAAAACCAGGCGCCTCCGCGCGAAATTCCCACGAATCCCGGAAAATCGGGGTGGAATCTAAGCGCACGTGGGAGAGGCTCGCGCGCGAATTTAGACGAAAGTAAAAAAAAAAGGGAAGAACTAGAGCTGCCCTCCTCCCGGCGAATTGAAGATTCCCACGGGGGAGGGAGGGAGGGGAAAAAAGTAGCCGTACACTTGTCATGGGAACGCGAGCAGAAGGGTCGTCGTCGCCGGCTTTTGCGCGGCAAAACCTAAACTCGCTCGGAGGGAAGGGGATGAAGCGAGAGAGAGAGAGAGAGAAAGTCGCCGGGGCTTCCCGCCCTTCGCTCCGCGCAAGCGCCGTACCCCCACACACACATATATATATATATATCTGTATGTATACACTCACCGTGGGTATGGACGCGTCAAACGCTATTATACGGCCCTGCGCCTCTTTGCACTCCGATTCCCCGCTCCTTTTCTCATTTTGACCGTCAGCGTCCGCTGCACAGTGGGAAAATTGATAATTCCACCTTTCCCTGCCACCCTCCTCTCTCACTCCCTTATACAGCCCCGTTCTTTTCCATTGTACTCGCCGCGTAGATGACACGGGCGGGAAAAATTTCGAGTGACCCTGCCCTGCAATTACTCGCGTTTTAAATTTTCGACTCTTATTTCCGGATATATCGATTCGTTCGTACGTACACAGTTTCACTAGTTCCTTGCGACGACTTTTGTGCGCTTAGCGAGGGGGTCATTACTTCGAAAGTGCGATTGGACGTAAACTCGCCTCGGCGGAAAGCGAAGGTACATCGGGCAGGTGCTCTTTAACCCACTTTTTTTTTTCGCGTCGAAGCCCGCTCACCTTCTATGCAACAATTTACTCGACGGCGTCACGCGACGATCAGGGCAATTTTCACCAGCCGGTCGGTGTCTCTCGTTAGCGCAATTCAATTTCCGTGGATTCCACGCGAAACACTTTAAAATTCACTTCGTGCGCGTGAATTTCTCCCTTTCGAATCTGAAAAATGCGCTTCGAGAATAAAAAAAAAAGAAGAAACACAAGCTCGAGCAATTTACATCCGAGTCACTTATAATGCAATTACACCGGCGTCTGTGGTCAAGTACAATCGAGTCGGCATACTCGCCGGAGGAGTAAAAAGAAAAAGAGAGAGGAGGAAACAAAAGGGTCGCGAGGAAGGGGGATAGAGCGCGAGCTCGATAGGTAAGCGGTCATGAGAGAGCTTTAACCGGGGGAAGTGCGCGATAGAGCGAGAGAGAGAGAGAGAGAGAGAGAGAGAGAGAGAGAGAGAGAGAGAGACGAGAGGATCGAGGCAGGTGGTGGCCAGATGTCTCCCGGCTGCTTTCCACCCCGTCGCCGCTCGCTCCCTCATTTTCTCGTATAGCTCGTCTTTCCATATCACTCGCGATATCCATCTCTCTCTCTCTCTCTCTCGCCGTCGGTCAGGGCGCGCCCCGATCGCATCCGACTCCGCGCGTCACGCCGCTTTAATAATGCGCGCCGCCGCGCGAGCAGCCGCTTTTTGCGGCCCTTTTTATCGCCGCGAAGCACTTACCTGTACACCTATGTATGCGCGCACTTCCTCCGAGTTGCCGGTGCACACGCACGGTGAAATACGACGCCCGGCGCAAATCGCCGCGCGCCAAATTGCTCACTAACGTCGCCAATTAAAGCATTGCGTTCTTGATGTACGGCCTACTTTCATTGTGCGCACGACAAACAATTTGAATTATTGCGTTTGTAATTTCTAGAAATTGTTTGTTGCAATGAGAACAAATTCTAGTAAAAATGACTGCCCTGTGTGAAAAAGTGGCCACACATTCCCTATCCTAATTCTTTTAATTTTGAGATTATACACTGATAGAAAAATCTAGGAGACTTTCCTAAAAATTTGTAGGAAATTCTACTTTTTTGTATACAGGTGGAATGTGAATTTAGGAATTAATTTTTAATTATTAATTAGTTAATTTTTTAGGAGTTTTTCCTTTTCGTTTAGGAGTTTCTCCTTTTTCGTTTAGGAGCCCTGGTAGAAAATTCATCATAAATTGACCATAACTGGTCAATAAAGAAGGCGATTGACCATAAATTGACCAATTTA
>UXGC01002230.1:0-13041 GCA_900480045.1 Eurytoma adleriae
GCAATATTTTTAGATATACGTCATTTTAACATTTATTCACCAGAAATTCTGCCCAGAATATGGTCAATTTTCTACCAAGGCGCTAGCTCGTGTTTTAATTGAAAGTAAAGACAAACAAAAACATCTGTTTTCTTCAAGCTTCCACCGTGACTTACACTCCCAGCATTTCCAGGCCCTACATCCTCCTTCGCTCTATCGGCCGCTAAAAGGAGCAGCGCCACGCTAACTTGTTGCGCTCTCTCCTGGTGCGCGCGCGGCCGCGCACGGGAGGAGAGGGAGAGAGCGGCGTGCCAATTGTGCAAGTGCACACTACGCGCCGAGCGGCACTCCGCTAGCCCCGAGGGAAAGGCGGAGGCGAAGGAGAGAGAGACGCTTGCGCTCACCAGCGCACGTCCCCCTTTTCTCCTCCACACCTCAGCTTATGGCCTCGCGCGAATTCGCCGAACATCCCCCTTTCGCGCCGAGGGTATGCATGCACGCGCAGGGGGTTGACGGGGCCCCGCGAGGGTGACGCGAGGCTCGGTCGTGATTTCGCAGCGGTGTGTGTGTACACGTGTGTAAGTGTGCGCGGAGCGCGCGACGATGACGGTGGAATTTTCAAGGCGGTCACGCGATGGCACGCCGCCGAGGCGTTTCGTGACCATCACCGAGCCAAACGCCGCGTCAAATTACGCCCGCTCGCTTCGGCGGGGCCCCCCCCCCCCCCTTCCAGCTCCGCCACTCTTTTTCCCCCCTAGGAAGTTCAACGGAGAGTACCTTATGCAGCGAGGTTGCTGGATGAATTCGTAAGGAGGACTGCTGGCTCGGTTTTTCACGGAAAGACGTGAGAAGGCTGAGGATCGCGTTTTGGGTAACGGTCGGGTGCCGTTTGTTTGTTAGGGTGCATTAATTGGTTGTATGGAATGTTTTAGTGGATGCTATACTGGTAGTACCGTATTTAACGATATACTAAGAACAATTTCTGCACAAGCATCCCTGATAGTAAATTGGCCAGATGTGGTTAATTTAACCATAGAAAATAAACCATAATTGGCCAACTTATGGCTAACATCTAGGGATTATTTCTGTTTAATTCGAGAATTCGTATTTCATAATAAAACTTATTTTAATAATATAAATAATTTTCTTTACAAATGTAGCTTGCATTATTTAGTTACGTTAAGCGTCAAATTAAAAGAGGCAATGTTCGTCAAAATTACCCTGGTAGAAAATTGACCATATTCTGGGCGTATCAATGACGTATATCATCAATGACGTATATTTAGAAATGTTGCAAATACTCTTTGCAACATTTCTAGATATACGTCAGTTTCACATTTATTGACCAGAAATTCTGCCCAGAATATGGTCAATTTTCTACCAGGGTATTTGCATCTAAATTGTCATTGAGTATCGAAAATGTCCTTCTTTTCAAATTTTTATATTTTACAGTAAAATGGTTGTTTTGGTATGATGAAATAAAAATAAGGATTCATGCCAATTTATGAGCAGTAGGACCAACTTACTGAAAGCTTCAAGATACCACTGATATCGCCTTATATCTAATCTCTTATTCTGTGGAGACAACCATTCCTTAGATATGTCGTAAGAAATGACAAACAATAGATATCATGAGTACGATTGAACGAATGAACTTTATGAACATATAAAATCTAAACTTTTAAAAGTCGAAATAAAGATGATCTGTATAAAAATAATAACTAAACTATTTCAATATTTCTTTCACTTCATTTAATTTTAGTGATAAAAAATGTTTTTAAATGGTTCGTATGCTAAAAAACTGCTAAATTAATTCAGTTATCTTATTGTATATGAAGAAGTAAATCCTATACTAAAACTTTGATGTTTTCCTAAATTACCATTATCAGAAAAAATAAGAATAGTTTTTTGTAAAATTTAATAGAAATCAAAGAAATTTAACTATGTTTTATTATTTTTCAGTTAAGTTTACATGAAATTGTTATCATTTTTTCAAAAAAGGTTGTTTAATGTACCTTTAGAATCAATTTTTAAACGAAAACTTTTTCACTGCAATTTTCTTCAAATTGGAGGAAAAAACAAAGCATAAATCAAGTATGCTTTATCTTTAGATAATTCATAAGGTCATTAAACATTCATTCAACATTAGCTATTAGTTCGAAAATTTGTTTCCAAAAAGAATCATAATTATTGTAGTAATTTCGATGAATAAACTAAAACTATTTGTTACATGCGGAGAAATTCGTAACTATTCTAAATTTACAATTGAAGTATGTGTAAAGTGCATCTCAGCTGCAAAGATGATATTGATAGTACGTATCTACAAAAAGAAATTTTTGTCAGTGCATTCCCTTGTTTCATATTTCCCGTTCAAAGAAAAATGTAAAAAACGGAGTCGTATTATAACTAAATAAATGAATATATCTAGTTTTATGAACAAAAAGTGTTAACTACCAAAATTGTTAATGACATAATTCAAAATGAACACTATTTAAATGTGTAGAATAATATCAACAATAATTATGAATCTTTAATGAATGATATGAAATAATATTCATCTATAGATCTAAACCACGTGGAATATATGAAGTAAAAAGTAACATTTGATCAGTCATTTCAAACAGGTTTGAATGATGTACATAAAAAACATTAAAACTTCTGTTAGAAAATGTTTTTATGAATTTACGCAAATTGAAATGTTCCATGAAATTACAAATCATTATATCATTGCATTAAATAATGCATAAATACATTCGCTTTGCTGCGTTTTCTTAAAAAATAGAAAAAATCTGAAGGGTCCGTGTTCTCACAGAATATAAATATAGAAGTCTGAACAGATTGAGAGAACCTTACATTAATAAGACAAAAACGTTATAGCTAGACTATCTAAAAATAAAAACGAAATACGAAATGACCGTTTTCTTGGGCAACTCAAACACTTACTAATTAATTCGTTGAATATTAGGATTATTAATTATAAATTATGGTATCGTTAAGATAAGCATGTAACAATAAATCAACAAGGATTAAACTCTGCATTATAAAAATATCTGCAAAATAGTTATCAACTATATTTTTATTAAAATATTTAATTCTACTAGTTTCACTTATTCAACATCTAATTCAAATAAGAATGTCGCAAAATTTACTTGCACTCATACGCGGTATGCGTATAAATAAACATTATGATAATATTATTATAAATTGCTTCTCAGACATTTTATCCAAAGGGGTTTCATTAATCTCCATGAAGTCTTAATTTTTAAATACTCTCAGTTATTTATTACAAAAAATAAATATCAAATCTTTAGGTCTTTTACTTTGTTGTTTAAATAAGATCATTATAGTTTCTTTCAAATTATTAAATTACGTTAACCCTTAAATAGGTAATGTAAAATGTATGTACTCGAAATGGAAGTTTAAGCAATAATAATTTTATTAATTATAGATTTCTTTCTTAAAAAAAATTGTTAGATCTTCAGGACACATAAAAATGCAATATTTATTTTGTAACAATGTTATTTTGTTTAAATATAAAGCATTAATATATTATTAATATAATTGTGAATGTTTAAAATAAATCTTAAGTACAAGCGTAACCCTACAAGTAAAATCATTACATACAAGTAAAACCATTAAAAGAAAGTCAAATGACAAAAGAATGGATTTACTTGAAAACGTAAGTTGACTTTACAAAAAAATTAAATTATTAATAAATATTAAAATGCACTTACCTTAAAATGCCTCATTAAATACGTTTATTAATCCTAAGATATTGTAATCCTGCCGAATTTAGAATCAACATACATCGGTTTATCTACACGGACATACGGACTCGGCATGTCTGACTATCCCTAATCCGTAACTACTTATCCAACAAAATAATGCGATTATCTCCGACAGGACGGACTAACTAAGGAATCCTACGTTTTTGTATCGGTGTCAACATTCGCGAGAGCATATTCAATTGGCAGTTGAGCAATAATAATGATTTGTTATTAAGTTTTTCTAGCGCCTCTAGCGACAGGATACATCAGTCGTACGGGCCGAGAGTACGGTGTACGCCTTTAGACACGTGGAAACTAAGCGGTTCTCCTTCGTAACTTTAAAGTGATTTTGTCACTGTCGCAGTAAGTAGTATGCCGATTTGTTAACAGTAATTAAATATTTATAATTTGTTTAAACAAATTTACAATTTTTTGAATAAAATTTTAAAAAATTACACTGTAATCGTCAGCGTAACGTGCACACGTATGAAATTTGATTATTAAAGTTTTTTGAGATTAGTAAATAAATTTGTACTAATAAATTGATTTTTGTATGCTTGATGTATATTTTAATGTAAATATCAAATTCTAATGATGATCAATATTATAAATTTAAGTGATCGAATATATTTCGATTTAAAGTCGCGAAAACATGGTAAAATTAACTTAAGTCTTTTGTTTAATTCATACTTTATGTGTTTAAACATAAATTAAAATAATTAATGGTAGATATTCAATGTAATTTTGAAAATCGTATAAGATCAATTACTATCAGTTAGTATCGTAAGATTTAAATTTTGTAATCATAAATTATGTTTACATTTTTACATTATCAATAAGAATACAAATTTAAAAGTACATACGTATATACATTTCTGCGAAATTGAGTTTACCATAAATAAAGAAAGTAATTACTGTCCATTAAACAAATCATTAATTTTCAACAAATCATTAAATACGGGTATTACTGCTAGTATTACTGCAAGTTTAAGGGGTGAAATGCGATTGTCAATAGCACACACATCGAGCTCTCACGGATCATCAAAGTACCCGCATCAGTATATAGGTATAGCACCTACGGTACTTCCGTAAGTCAAATATCAAATGATCGGAGGGTTACAGCAACCAGGGGTGATATAGTTAATTCAATCTTTAATGTGTAAATTTGAAAAATAAAACTAAAAATAATTCGATTTCAATTTTCCACTGAATAATGTAATAAGTAACTGAAAACTGCATAATTATTCTAAAACAATTACTGTATGCACCTTATAATAGAATAAAACTAATAAATTTACCTATTTGGAATGAATACCATTTTGTGCGCTTTGTGTATATAATTACATCTTCTCGATTCCTCCTAGTAGTGCGCTTCTTACCCTTCGGATAACAAAGGGCGATAGATATAAGCTCATAAATTCATTAAGCCTTGAAGTTTCGCTCTCCGTGAAGGGGAAACTTCTCCCGCATAATTAGAATCTAATTTACAATTCATCCTTTCATTACTATCCAAACTAAATTACGTTACTTTTCTCTTCGCAACTCGCATACTACCAATCATCGCATTATCCTATCGCCGCGTTTAGTATAAACGAATGGTAAGAAAATTACTCTCATAATGTAGAAGAATGACAAATTCAATTCAAGTAATAAGTCACTCTTTTTCAGAAAAAACTAAGCCTGCATACGTTTAATCTGCTCAGTTTTCAGCGAATCGAGTGTTTTTTCACTCGTCCACACTTTAAGAGTAAGGTAACTAAAATAAAACCCGCGAAGTAGTCAAAATTCACGGATCGAAAAATTATCGTCGAAGTACGAAGCCTTGAGCGCGATGAAGCGCGTCCGAACGAACAAAAGACTTTTCACGGGCCCGCGGGCGACAATTTCCAAAGCGAGCGACTCCCCGCTCCACGAAGTTTCACAGTAGAAAAGTCGCGTTACGCACGGACGTTTTACAGGCGTCGCCGCCTGTCAACGACCGCACTCCTACATGTGCAGCCCACCTTTTCCCGCTCGTTCTCCCTTCCTCCCCCGTAAAAAAGAAAAATAAAGAAAAAAAAAAGAATCTTCCGCAGCCTCCCCCGATCACCCCAAGCGTGCCTTTGTCCGCGGAGGAAGCAGCAGCAGCCGGAGGCTCTCCCCGCACATAACCTCTCGAGGAACCGGAGGCCCGCGTCCTTCCCCGCGGCTCCTCGGTGGCGATTAATCGAGAAAAATCGGTGCTCACCTGGGAAGGTTCGCGGTGTGCACCGGGTCCAGGCGGTAGCGGCGGCTGCTGCGTGGTCCTGCTGGCGGTGTCCTGCGCGCGAGCTTCACGTGCGCGCACTGCACGTCAACGCTGCGCTGGCTGCTGGCCGAGTCCTCGAGTCGCCTCGTCTCGCGACCGTCACTCCAGGCGTCAGCCCTACGAGGCGCCCAGAAACCCAGAATCCCACATCGCGGGGCCCACGTGCGAGCTGCAGCGGCTGCTGCGCCTGCGCCCTACACTCGATCGTCGAGACTCGTCTGTCTGTCCGTCGTCGTTTCGTATCCTCGAGGAGGCTGGTTCAAGGGGTAGCATGGCCTCTGCACTGCGATGCCTCGCCAGGACGGTACTGGTCAGGAAGTTCCTGGAGACCACAGTCGCGCCCTGCGTTGCCGGTGCACAGGTGAGGATTGCAGGTGTTTGGGGGAGATGGTGTTTTGACGGTGGGGAGGTTATGTTTCTCTTGGATCGTGAAAAATAATAAGAAATCACTTGCTTTTTTAGTTGTTTTTAAAGGGATTTTGATTTGATTGTTTGATTTAGTTTGTTTTGATCTTTGCAGATTAATCGGAGGTGATTGATTGTTTTATCGCTGTTAATAATATTTTGTACAATACTTTTATATTATTGCTTATTTAGAAAAATGATATAAACTTTGATTTGATTAGTTTAATCAATAATCAATTCATTTAGTAGACATACTAATAATTCAGTTAATAGACTGCAACCTTGTATTTGTAACATTAAATTAAATACTACATTCTTTCTCGAAGTAATATTGATTTTCATAATTTCACGAATATTTATATATTTAAAAGGAGAAATAATTCATTAAATTCTAATCTAGATTTTTATTGAACAACTCGTGTATTATTATAATACGTATGCTGGTTTATTCACTAAGTAAAACCTACATACCCTATTTAATAAAATAGGTTTCAATTTTTTTTACATAATAGGTATGTTGTAATATTCAAGAAAATTATTTGATTCCAGATTCAGACCAGATTCAACTCTAAAACTTCACCATCGATTACAAGTTTAAATTTATCAGAGCTGCCAGATTTTGAAGTGTCCAAAGATCCTAAAGAATGGCAATATGTAGAACGTCTTATACCACTGAAAATGGTTCCACAGCCAAAGCAAACTGATGGCCCAACTCCTTCTGGATGGGTACCACCAAAAGGTAAACGAGGAAACTAATTTTTAAAACTAGAAAACTAAATTAATTTTTTGTCTAATAAGTGAAATTTCACATGTTTAAAGCTATAAATTTATTTAAATTTTAAAGATTTTTCTGCTTTAAACTATTCTATATTACAAATATTTTAAGTCTATTTTATATACAAACTAATATTTATATTGTTCTTATATTTGTTTCTTACAGCTGAAGGAAAAACTCATCCCTACTTTGTACCAAGGAACAAAAATCATATGCAACCAGTATACTTGGTACTCTCTTATAGAGATTCAAGACGTATAACTATAATAAGAAAGATTCAAGGAGATATATGGCAAATGGAGAAAGACCTCAGAGAATTCCTTGAATCTAAATTAACTTCTAAATACAAAAGTATAGCAAGTAGTATACACGAGATGGCTGGTCAAATTAGATTCAGAGGAGATCATGTGGCACATGTCAAACAGTGGATGAATATGAAAGGATTTTAAGTTTGGTTGATTTAGACTTTCAATATTATTTGATTTCTTTATAGTTATTGTTGAATAAAAGTTTTTGATAAATAATTATGTATTCATAAGGATAATTTTTTGTTTTACAAGACACCTAGAAGTCATAGTGATTAATAAATAAATCGTATAAATTTATTTTACTTTCTTATAGAAAAATTTGAAAACAACCACATGATATACCAATATTTCTTTATCTATTTAAAAACACGTTGCCTTATTAAAAACAATTCTTAAAACAAAGCACAGCAATTTGAGAGGGAAACCATTAAGGAAATATAATTATTTGGATTTCTTTAGCAATGTGCTGGTTTTTTCAAATTTATTTTATGCGAATATTGATTTGTAAAATGTGAAACCGTATTTATTTGAAAATCTTTCCTTGATTGAATTTACGACCATCTTTGTCGGCACCAGACCAGCTGAAATATTGTTTAACAAGTTCCTTCGTTTTTTCATCTGAGGGATCTAATTTTTTCCAGTTGTAAGATTCATAATCTATTTGCCAGTCGGGACAAAGCTGCAAAAATATAATTCGTTATAATTTTCATTCTACAAGTTAACTTAAACGTCATTAAAAAAAAACGTACTGGGAAAGCAAGCTCTTGACCACGCCAAACCCAGATTCCACTGATAGTGCTGTCATTGTCAGTGCCAAAAAGACAAACACTAGCAAAGGCAGCCTTTCGCATTTTGTCTAAACGCTGGTACATTCCACTGATTAAATTACAGGACATAAAGACCTGAAACGTAAATTAAATTTTAATATAAATAGCAAAAAGAAAATAATTTTAAAGAAAAATTTATTTTTAAAAATATTGTACCTTTGTGAGTTCATCAGCATATTTGTATTCACAGAACCAAATGCTGTAGTTTTGAGGGTCAAACTTCTCCCAGAAATAAGGGATGGATTTGGCCTCATCTTCATTAATGTAAAACCGTTTGAAATCATCCATATCGAAAGTACCTTTAGGCATACTGTCGAAAGGATTTGAGGATTTTGGTTCTGCAGCCAGAGCAGCCTCAGCTGCATCAGGCTCTTCAGCGGGCTCCTTTTCCTTTTTGGATTCCTTCTTGGGCTCCTTAGATTCCTTGGGCTCCTTCTCCTTCTTTTCCTTCTTTCCACCCTGAAAAATTAATATCATCTATATAATTAAGAAGAACTATTGTAATTTTACTTCACAAAATAATTTTACCTTTCCATGAGCCTCAGCGTATTTCTTGGGGTCATATTCAAGAGTCTTTTCTGCCAATTTGAAGGCACCAATTACAGCGATGGATTCAGGCTGGTTAATAACTGTTTGGAACCACCTATTAACATTTTGGTAAGGCTTTCGTAGATTTGGCTCCAAAATGTACTGGTACAGATATAGAAGGGTTGTGGCTACACTGATATCAGCAAGGGTTAGCCTTTCACCAACGAGATAAGTCCTTGTTAACAGATGATTATTCAAGAAGGTGAGTGCTTTCTTGACATCTTCTTTTGCGGTCTCAATGTTCTGTGAATATCATAACAATTTGTTATTTATTTTGTTTAAAAAATTTTAATATTTTTTTGAACTTAAAGAATGAAAATTCTTTAAAACTTTTGATTTAAATTTTTGACAGACATGAATTTGTTAGCAAACTTAAAAAAGCAATTGTACTGGATACAAATGCTAGAAATTAATGCTGTTAGCTTTTTAATTTTCCTCTCTTCGTTACGAAATTTAACATTATTATTAAATCTCGCCTTTTAAAGAGGATATGTAGGGATGATGAAATAAAATACATTACCTGTTTGTTGTAAGGCATAATTCCCAGCAGAGGGAAAACCCATGCACTGCTAGCAGGTAAGATTTCTGAGTCAGCAAAACTGAGCCATTGCAGAACCTGAGCACGGTCAAGGTCGGTCTTTCCCCTCAACTGATCATTAGCGACTGAAAAATTCAATTTTTATTAATTACTTTGAACAGTAAAAATGTTTCATAAACCAATGATATAATGACTCACCATAATAAGCAATTGCATTACTTTCAGTAATGTATTTGCCATCGTTAGTTTCAAGGGCTGGTACCTGAAACAAATAAATCATTTTGAGTAACTATAACTTTATTTTTATAAATTTTAGGACTTTATTAATAAAAATTTACCCTAAGAACTTATAGTTAAAAAGATTGGATATTTAATTTTCACTCTGACATGATAATTTTATAACCTACAAAAATGAATTTAAAGGCACATGGCTCAGAATTTGAAATTATTGTTGATAACACTGAATCAATTCCAATCTTAAATTTGAAACTCTGTATCAGATTACTTTGCTACCGTGACAATTTACAAGGCAGTGTAAAGGGAATCACAGAAATCTCGATGAAATCAATTGAGAAATGATGCAATTCAATTAAGCTGCATGGCAATCCTCGAAGCAGTCACTTAGTCATCGAACATCCAATTCTCCCAACTTTTCAGTTACTGTTTCCCAAATTTTGCTACCAAAAGATAAAAGACCCAAAATATCATCAAACAACAATGATAATTAGACCCTCGAGAAAGTACATCAAGTCACTAATCCTCAACTGAAACCATCCTCGCATTCCTCCGCGCTATCAGTACCATCTGGACCGAGCGAGGGATGCCCCCTCGCAGTGAAAGTCCAGTCGAAATCTGTCAAAAAAAGTCATCGGTCCACTATCCTCCCAAAAAAAAAGAAGAAAAATATCCTCCCGCAGCCTCGCCCCTGGCAACAGAACCCGTACCCACGTCACCCAAAGACCCGCTAACTCCGGGTACCACGACGTCTCGCGCGGTGGGGGTGAGGCGCGCGCGGAAACGTCCCCCGCGACGGTACCCGCCGTACCTCCCGTCGTCCCCCCCCCGCGCTTATCACACCGTACACCGGGTGGACTCACCTTGCCAAGGGGGAACTTCTTGAGGAAGTCCTCGGTCTTGTTGGTCTCGCCGAAGACGAAGTCCTTGGCCACCTGGACCTTGGCCCCGGAGAACTGGGCCGCGATCAGCGCCTTGTAGGCTCTGAAGTTCTCCGGATACGTGTAGAGTGTCTGCGAACAGTAAAAAAATAGCGCGACGGTTAGGTGGTGCTGGCTGGCCGGGTGGCGATTAGCCGGTGCGGGGTTGGCCCCGCGACCGGGAAACCGGCGATGTCCACGGCTGCGCGGGTCGCGTGCCGAGAAAACTTACACCAGACGCCATTGCCGCACACGGGAAGAGGAAGTCGAAGGCCGGCTAAAAACCGACTCGGCCCGTCGTGTCTCGCGGCCGCGCAGGCGCACCGCGGCGCGGCGAGCCCCCACCGCGTGGCTACATATCACCGACGACACATGCAACGCTGGTATAACCTATACGCTGCCGCGCGAGGTGATACGGATGCCGGGACACACGTGTATTTCGCGGGCTTGTGTGCGCCCGGCGGATGCGTGTGTGTGTGAGGGAGAGAAAGAGGGACGGAGACGGAGAGAGGAGGAGAGAGGGAGAGGGAGAGAGAGAAAGCGGACACGACGAGAGTGCGGGCTTTGCACTTTTTTTTTTACACCGAGACAGCGGTTTTCACATCGGCTGATTCGAGATGCGCAATGAGGAGGCGAATCTTTGCGGAGCGCCTTTTTTGGAGAGCCGATTTTTTTTTCGGCCATTGGGAGGCCTTTTTTGCGATTTTTTTCGCGATGGGATGAATATGAAGCTTGAGGTGTATGTATCGTCTTTTTCGGAGGGAAATAGGAAAGAGAGCGAAGGAACAAAGATCGTCTATTTTTGCGATGTTTTCTAGCTAATTGATGAGAATATCGAGATAATTATGAAGTAGATTTAAATTATTAAATAGAAATAATTAATTAAATGAAAAAGTTAAATTAAAATACTTACTAAAAAGAGAATTAATTCAAATAAAAAAGAAATATTATATAGGATTATATCTATAGTTTTGCAATAAACGAACAACAAAGCTTGCAAGCTTGCAATTATCCCTTTAGCAGTTACTTTTGAAGGTGAAATAATTAAAAATGTGTATATTTATCAATTTTCAAATTTCATAATTCATAATATTAATGTTAAATAATAATTATTATAAGGATATTATGAAACAATATAATTAAATTTGCATTTTTAAAAAATTTCCAATTCTGGTTAATATATTTATTACTGATTTATTTATTAATCAACTTATTAACATGTACATATATAGTGGTGTATAAGTAACAGCTATACATACGTATATTATGTAGGTGTTCATGTATAAAAATCAAACTGTCGTTTATTATTTACTTTTAAGGAACCAATAATTTTAAATACGTTTTGCTACATAACGTGAAATGTAAAGTAGATTAATAATCTTGGAAAATCACAATATCTTTTTTACCGGGAATAAAAATCATTAAATTTAGGTATTCATATTTTGAGATATTTTGAAAAAAATTCGTTTATAATTGATGTTTTTCCATAACATGAAAATAATTTAACTTTCGAAGCGAAAGTCCCATTATAACATTTGTTTTGGTAAATAAAATTTGAAAATCTGGTATAAGCATAACTGACTGTTATTAATCCATTATTTATAAGACAAATAAATATCTATGCCCCCTTTAAAACTCACGATATTTATAATCAAATTTCATCGCAAGAAATATATTTTTTTATCTTAAATTAGTCCTAAAAACTTAAAAACTCAAACCGAGCATGCCTAATAAAAGTTAAAAAAACGATCTCAATTTCAAACGTACCAGATAACTGATTTTCCACGAAATATATAGTCACCCCAGGACAAGTCGAATAAACACCTAACGAGTACATTTAAGCAACGACATCAATTTGAACGCGTAAATATCATCGGTCCGAGTTGTTTTTCTATCGTATTCGATCAGACTTTTAGTATAAATAATAGCGAGGTGCGTATTTTCACGTCAGAAACTCGCGACCACTCGACGAGGAAGGCTCCTGCTATCACCGCGTGTCACCCATCCACCTGAACAGCTGGATGATCCTGGGCAGCAACCAAACGAAATATTTTTTCGAACATTACGTTTGGGTGTATTCCGAACTGGATCTCAAAAGTGGTGAATTTGTTTCATTTTGTTATCAAGCCGCGATTATTGTTGGCGCGTTTTTGGCGCGAAACGTCGATTTTTATTTTATATATAGTTAATTAGTCGCGTACGTTATTTTCGGCGTTGAATTTTAGAAGCAATTATTAATCAAGTGAAAAAGTGTGATAGTTATTTAAATTTTCATATTTTATTAAAATTAAATCATATTTTATTAATTTTCATAGTCATCATACACTGAAAAAAACAAAATATAGTTCTTACTGTTTCGCAACAGTAATATCTGCTAGACTAGAAAAAGTAAAGACTGCTTTGCAAAATCAGT
>UXGC01002231.1:0-13035 GCA_900480045.1 Eurytoma adleriae
CTGGCTGCTGTTATTATTACTGTACTTTTCATCTTTATTATTAAAACCCAAAATAATTGGCTATCTTGTTAATCAAAATAAAATTTCATTTAATAATACTTCTTTATAACTGCAAGTCTAGCAACATATTTTCAACAATCACTTAAGAGCAATAATATTTTTGTTGCAATTATCTGTATTTCGTTTAATGTTCAAAAATTATCAGTCACCCAAAAATCTGATAATGAAAATAATACACAACACCTTACGTTTGAAAAACAAAATTGATGAGCATAAATTATATGTTTAATTCTTCACCAAGTAAAAAAAATAACTTGGTAGCCTTTATCTGGTTACTTGTATTTTTTCTCTATTTTTCTACAGTTATTCAGATCATTGTAGTAACAACCGGTCAAAGTAATACTATTGGTCTAAGAGATTCTCTTTTATACAGTACTGTTTGGCTTATTCCAGCACTGTTTTTTTCTCGCCATATTAAATTGGTTACCGCTATTATAGGCATTATTCTCTGGCTATCCTCTGCGATCGCGTTGGCCTATTATATAGTTTATGGCCAACAATTTTCACAAAGTGTCATGTTTATCATGTTTGAAACAAACACACATGAAGCTAGTGAATTCTTAACACAATATTTAAGTATTAAAGTTATCGCAACCCTATTGGTTTATACGCTAATCGCTATTTTTTTATGGACACGCATAAAACCTGTTCATATATCCGTTTCTGCTAAATTTTTATTGTCAACGATTATTATTGGTATTCTTTTTGGCGCACCTTTTTACAAAAAAGTTATCAAATCCAACGGTGATCTCGATGATCTAATGCCATATCTAAATGCAAGAATGGCTTATGCTGCTCCTTGGCAATTTATCAGTGGTTATTTTCTCTATCAGAATCAGCTTACGAATATGGAGGCTATTTTAACCAACAATGCTAAAATTCCTCCGTTAAAAAATTTAATTGATAACAATGGTGCTACGCCAAGAACATTAGTGTTGATTATTGGTGAGTCGACCAGCCGAGGCCGCATGAGTTTATATGGCTATGGCCGTAAAACAACACCACAACTAGATGCATTAGCAGAACAATACCCTGATAATTTAAAAGTATTCACCGACGTGGTTACTTCACGCCCTTATACTATCGAAGTGTTACAACAAGCATTAACTTTCGCCGATCAATTACAACCCGAACTTTATAAAACGCATCCCTCCCTAATGAATATGATGAAGCAAGCAGGTTATAAAACTTTCTGGATCACCAATCAACAGACTATAACTCAGCGTAATACGATGTTAACTGCGTTTTCACGTCAGACCGATAAACAATATTATCTGAACAACGATATGGCGCAAAGTTCACGGCAATATGATACATCGGTGCTAACTCCATTCCAGGAGGTATTAAAAGATCCCGCAGAGAAAAAATTTATTGTTGTCCATTTACTTGGCACTCATATGAAATATGCCTATCGCTATCCAAAAAATGAGGGGATATTTGATAATAAAACAGATACTATGCCGGCTAATCTTAGCAAAAGTGAACAAGCCGATTATAACGACTATGATAGTGCACAACACTTCAACGATAAGGTAGTGGCAACGCTAATTAAAGATTTTGCTGCATCTAATGAAAACGGTTTTTTAGTCTATTTTTCTGATCATGGAGAAGAAGTTTTTGACACACCGCCACATCATATATTAGGTCGTAATGAAGCAGCTCCAACGCGCCCTATGTATGAGATCCCTTTTATTATCTGGCAATCACCGCAATGGATTAATACTCACCACCACCATTTAGATAACATGGTAAATAGGCCTTATAGTATTATGCATTTGATCCACACTTGGTCAGATTTAGCCGGTCTTAAGTATGATGGATTTGATGCCAGCAAAAGCGTCGTCAATAAAGATTTTCAGCCTACTCTCCGTTACATTGGCAATCCTTATAATAAACAACAACCACTAAAAACTTATGATCAACTAAAAAAATAATCCTTTCATTTATTCCCCTGGTTAATTCTCAGGGGATAAAACCACTAATCTTAAGATTTAAAGACAAAAATCATACCCCATAAGCAAATTTAAACTGACTGATCTTCAAACAAGATTATAGTGGCGTACTTTTATTTAAGATATCAATTAAATGATAACTAAAAAGCTAAATTATTAGTTAATAATGGCAAAAATAGCCGAATACCTGCTATTACTAGAACATTTTATTAATTAAATAAACTAATAATATCAGCTCGTTAAGTCACAAATTTTAAAATTATTCATTAAATTATATGGTTTGTTCACTTTAATGCTGTTATGGTTATCATTCTACACAGTAGGATTGCATACAAAATGAAATACTAATGTGTTTAGTGCTTAATGGTATCAATTATTTTTTGACATATAATTTAACACTTAATTGAATAAAAATAATCAATATAAACATACGATTAACTTGATACTAACCATGTATCTATACCAGGATATTGTATCAATTTCGATAAAAATATAATCAATATTATTTCTCATTTTAAATACATTTATTTAACAAAATTAAAAATAAAGGATGCCTTAGATAATTACACTGAAATACTAATTCAGGGCTTGTTAAATAATATGAGATCTAATATCAGCCTGACAAAAACGGAATCATTATGAAATCGAAAAGTTTAACTACTTGGATTATTATAGGCCTGATCACCGGGATAATCGTTGGATTTGCATTAAATTCACTTACCAGTACAGAAGTAACAACCAGCTACGCTAAAAATATTTCTATCATTACAGATATCTTTTTGCGTTTGATTAAAATGATCATTGCACCATTGATTATTTCAACACTGATCGTCGGGATCGCAAAAATGGGTGATGCCAAAACGTTGGGACGTGTTTTCTCAAAAACGTTGTTACTGTTCATGGTCGCATCTTTCATTTCAATTACCGTTGGTCTGGTTATTGTTAATATTCTCGCACCCGGAGTAGGTATCAATTTCGTGGCAAATACTAGTTCAGCGGTGACAAATATCGAACCCACGACCTTTTCTTTCCACAATTTTATTGCCCATGCTATACCCACCAGCATCATTGATGCAATGTCGCGCAATGAGATTTTACAGATTGTAATTTTCTCAATTTTTATGGGATGTAGCTTATCTGCTATAGGTAAAAAAGGTGAACCAATTATTAAAATTCTAGATTCACTGGTTTACGTAATGTTAAAACTAACAAGCTACGTTATGCTGTTTGCCCCCATTACCGTTTTTGCCGCTATCTCAGCCATGATTGCTGAACGCGGATTAAGTGTACTGATTAGTACTAGCATTTTTATGGGAGAATTTTACTTTACTTTAGCGTTACTTTGGTTGATCTTAATTGGGGTATCGGTGTTAATCGTTGGCCGATGTATTTTACGCTTAGTCAAAAACATCATGCAACCCGCCTTACTGGCTTTTACGACTTCAAGCTCTGAAGCCGCTTTCCCTGGCACCTTAGAAAAACTGGAAGAGTTTGGTATTTCTAATAAGATTGCTAGCTTTGTTTTACCCATTGGCTATTCATTTAACCTTGTTGGTTCAATGGCTTATTGCTCATTTGCAGTTATCTTTATCGGTCAAGCATGTAATATTCATTTAAGTATGGGTGAACAAATCACAATGTTGTTGATTTTAATGCTGACATCTAAAGGTATGGCCGGTATACCACGCGCATCATTGGTCGTTATTGCAGCGACACTAACCCAATTTAATATTCCAGAAGCTGGCTTAATTTTATTAATGGGTATTGATCCTTTCTTAGATATGGGACGTTCAGCAACCAATGTTATGAGTAATGCCATGGGAGCAGCGCTTGTTGGTCGTTGGGAAGGTGAACACTACGGTGACGGCTGCCGAGGCACACCGAAAGAAAAATCTGACAATTTTTTTACCGATAAAATCAGTTTGAAATCTTAATAGCAGATAATATTCCAGCTAAATAGAACCAAGGCGCGCTGATCGGTGCGCCTTAATGATTTAAAATACAATTCAATTTATTGATTTTAAATATTAATTGATACCACTCGAGAAACGGTTATCCATTATCATTTTTAGCTCAATTACTTATGCTATTTTTTTTCATTCCTCTAATTCTCATCTATGCTTAATAAATAACGGACATAAGCTACAGAGTTATACTTATCAAGTTGTTATATTGTTAAAATCTTATATCCTGTCTTATGTCTTTATGCAATAGATGTATCTATAATATTAAAGTCTTTTTTATTGATTATAGACTTATTTATGATCGTCCATGAATATAGAGAAAGGAACCTATTAATGAACAAAAAAATTCTAAGTATGCTTATCTTGACGGGTATAATAACTGTTGTTACCGGTTGTGATGAATCGCCTAAAGTTGACGATGCTATCCAACAAACCAAGGAGAGCGCTGAACAAATAAAACAGGCTGGTACAGAAAAAGCGAAACAAGTGGTTGATGATGCAAAAGAAGCTGCGACCAATATAAAAAATAAAGCTGCTGAAGAAGCGGATAAACTATCGACAAAAGCAGATCAATTAAAAGAAACAACTCAACAAAAAACATCAGAGTTACAACAAAATATTTCAGATAAAGCGACTGAAGTCACAAATCAAGCAAAAGAGAAAGCAACTCAAGTTAAAGAAGGGTTTAATTCTGAAGTACAGACATTATCTGATAAAGCAGCAGCAGCTAAAGAGGATATAACAAATAAAGCAGCAGCGGCTAAAGAGGATATAACAAATAAAGCAAACGCATTAAGCGAAAGCGCGAAAGAAAAAGCGCCTAGCATGCAACAAAATACTCAACCACCAAAACAATAAAATTCAATTAGTTTGATGAAAGAAAAGAAATATTGTTAAAAATTAATTGTAGCCAGAACCATTAAAAATAAAAATAATATTGTTTTTACACTTCCTTCTAACCTGATAAGGCCAGTAAATCTGGCCTCTTTTTTAACCTAGTTAGATTGATCACATGAAATTTATCATAATTTGACATTAATACTGTGACATGATTATTAAAATAGGTTCTAGATTTGTTACATCAAAAGTAATTTACAAAATAGTCTATTCGACAGTATCTTTATCAGCAGCCAGCGTTGGGATTAGACGCGACATTAATAGCATTATATATAATATTCTCATCAATAATGATAAACTATTAGATAAATATTGAATTAACAGAGAAATATAAAATTTTAGCTTTATACTTTTTAAAACAAATAGTTATTAGAATAATTTACTTTACTATTGTTTATATAAGTAATAATAAAGCAAATAAAAATCTATTCGATTTTACTAACTTAATGCCTCTTAAGCAGAAATAAATTAATCTCATGAGCAAAATAGATGCATTCAATATCACCGATTTACAAACATAAAATTCAACTAATCATTTAATATTGTTAATAATAGTAACATTATTAATTTAAAAATCTTTTTAACTTACCAGATTATAGACAGCTAATATAACTACCATAAAATAACATCGGTATCTGGATTAAAAGAACCAAAAATGTCTAGCATAAAATCCCCTTCCGAATAACTATCCCCTCTGATAAGAATACGATATCCATTATCCGAATAATGCTTTACCTCAATTTTTCCAATCTTATTACTGAACTGTTCAACAACAAAGTCTTTATTTGTATTTTGCGCTTTATTGCTAATTTTCATAGCAGAGAGATCTATTTTATCAATTCCAGCCTGAAATCCTATAATCATGTCACAAGCTGAAGGTGTTGATTCTTTAGCAGAAAAATAAATAAAGCGATCTTCTTCAATAATTTCATGAGAGATAGCAGCGGTTCTCCGATCGGCTATTTGCTGCGTAGTTATTTGTTGTTGCGTGGTAGATTGGTTAGCTTCTGCTCCTATTACTCCAGCCGCATTGGCTGAATCAAATGCAGTTATCTCCTGTTCAATAGATTGCCACTGTTCTGGACTTAAAGTATCAAAATCAAACTTCTCTGCGCCAATACTTTGCATGGCCTGAGTAAACCGAATCGATTGCGGATTTACGCCATCACCCCAAAGTCGATCCGCACCAAGTCCCCCATAAATAGTATCATTGCCCGCTCCGCCTTTAATATCATTATTAACATCGTTACCGACAATAGTATCATTGCCATAACCGCCGATAACATTTTCAATAACGGTTCCCTTAGCGATTGAAACATTAGCTTTTAAACCACCAACATCAGAAAATGCACCCTCATTCAAATTTATTCGTTGCCTTTGAAAATAGCCGGAAAGATCTAAAGTATCATTACCTCCCGCATCCCATATGCAGCATATCAGCTCGATACGGGCATCATCGGTTAAATAGTAATCTTTGCCCGTATTAGAATTAAAACCATAAGTTGTATCTCCATATTTGGCCCATACAACCGTTGTATAGCGCTGATATCATCTAGCAATGGAGCCGCTGCATAAAATCCTTGAAAATAGGCACCGGTAGCATCCTCACGCCAATAACTCATTACACTGTATTGGCGAGAATCTTCCTTATAACGCGCATCAAACAAATAATTTAATCTAACACCCTCCTATGCATTATATTCACCCGGATGAGATAAACCTAAGGCATGACCAATCTCATGAACATAAGTATGCCGGCCATAATTGCCATTCGTTGGATATAAATTTTCTGAATGATTCTGAACATTAAACCAGCATTCACCAGACAGAACCCCAGAATTGGGTAAATAAGCAAAAGCTTGACCTTTCGGTCTGTTAAAATTACCAAAATCAAGATCTGATCGGCCATTAAGCGATGATTTAAGCTTAAAAGTGATATTAGCGACATCAGCCCAAGAATCTAATGCCAGCAATATATGCTGCTGTTGTTGTTCACTAAGGCCAACCACCTGATTGGAACCAGGCGAATGTGCCTGTGACCAATCATAAAAAGTGTAAGTTATGTCAGCATGTCGACCAAGAACATTTTTTCCATTCCAAGTTGAATTTGCTCGCGATATTTGTTCTGCGGCTTTAGGAATATCATAAGAAGGTTTATTGTTAACCCCATAACTATAACCGCCTCTGGCATAATCATTTATTAGCTCGACAATTTGCTTTGACGCCGGTGAACGAGGTATAAATGATGCTTCGTGTAGCGTTACTGCTGGCTGTGATGAAGTCGGTGTTCTATCTATTATTAACGTATAGTCTAAATCTACATTTGAACCCGGTATCTTAATTTTTACATGTGAAGTTGGCGTTGTGGTTACAGGCTGTGTAGTTGGTGACGTCGTTACAGGCTGCGTAGTTGGTGACGTCGTTACAGGCTGTGTAGTTGGTGACGTCGTTGAGGTGACAACAGGCTGCGATGATGTCGGTGTCGTATGTATAACCTCATAATTTAAATCTACACCAGGCCTCTTAATCGTTACATGTGAAGTTGGTGACGTCGTTGTGCTATGCGAAGTCGGCAATGTCGTTGTGGTCTCTGTAGCGGGTAATGGGGTTGACCTATCAGAAGAATTAACAGTAGAGACTTGATCTGAAGTAGGTAATGTATACCGAGTATCCGATTGCTTGGAATTATTGTAATTTATCCTAACATGCGTATAACTTCCCCCCATATCCCCTCCTATTCTTAGATGTTAATTTTTTTAACAAACCATAATAGTTTATAACATTACTTTATTTTTACAAATTCACCGCCACCTACTTGCTTATTTTTAAATATCACTCAATTCGCCAATAATAGAAAAATTAAGAAATTGGTAAAATACCAACCGAAATAAAATTAGCAAAAATAGCTATTGAAAAGCCACCTCTACTTATTGAATATAAAAAACACAGACTATTATTTGATATAACGAAATAAATAAAGTCTGAGTTATCATTTTAATTAGTCCTGTTATCAGCACATTTAATTATGTATACAATCAGTAAATTATCCTTGTCTTTACTAATGTTCCTCTTTTGACAATAATTGATTTAATAAATCAAATGAAGAATGACTTAATGAAAGAATTTCTATTATTAACTCAATAAAATTTTGTTGAGTCATTTCTTGGGAAGTAAATGACCTTATTAAAGATTTTAGCTCCATAAGTGCTTGAGGATATATTCTTCCATCATGCGAAATATATTCTGGATGTAATTCTAAAAAATCCTCTTCATTGATTTTCTTTAATATCAATCTCGCCGCGTCATAGATCAATTGTATTAACAAATATTCTGGTTTAGGTAAATTTAGATGCCTTTCTGCTTTAGCAGAAATGATTTTTTGATTTTGATATAATCCAGCTAAGTCTTTGTAAAATTTATTATTTCTTATATGCTGTTCATCAGCTAAAACTAACTTATTCGGTTCATATATTTTAGGTTTTGTCATCCATTCTTCTTTAGGATCCTCAAACGTTTTGCTCATTGAAAAAGGATAAGCGATTACTTTTTTGTCAAATATATTAGCTAATTTTTGTCCTAAAGACTGGCTACCAAAGGTACTAAAACAAGATTGTAACTCTATCGTATCTATTTTTTGTAAATCAATCGAGTTCGTTTCCTGCATTGATAATCCTTTAATAACATTGGCCAGCTCTAATGCATCCATATCATTAACAATTGATGGTGCTCCTTGCACCTTAATAAGTAATTTATTGCCATCCACCGTAAAGAGAGAACCTTTACCTAATAAAGCGCTTTGTCGCATGGATTTTAGATTGATTTGTCCAATAGTTACCTGCTGATCATCAGATTTGTTATTAAAAAAATTATTAAATTAGCTGGGAGAAATGAGTTCATTATCATATTTAGACGTTTTTTCTAAATGTTCAGAAAATAGCGTAATGAAACCTTTTTTTCCAATACTCATCATTATATAGCTAACTTGATAATCGGTTTTGTGAAAAATAACCAAAGTACCTGATGATAATGCAGTCAATTGATTAACATCACTAATTTTTTCTTTATTAGTTATCACATCATTAATTGTTGTTTTAGAATTGTCAGAGTCGCGCAATATTTCGATTGTGTCACTAAAAATTAAAGCTTGTTCAGGAGATAACTCGCCAGACTTTTGTAAAATAAGCGAAATAAAGCTGGGTGTGTTTTTTATTTTTTTCCCATCTGCTAAATATTTATAAACAGTCGTTAATAACGAAGAATCTTGTTCCGACGAATCTTTTGGATAACCAGCATAAACAAAATATTTTGGTATAGTTAATGGATTTAATAATTTTAATGTTTTTCCTGTAATAAGAGGAATGAGTTGCTCCGCCATAAGAAATTGCATTCCATCATCTAAACTAGGATCTAGCGCATTACTTGCCATAGTGGCAAATCGCCCATTTCCAAGGCTAACCATTGTATGAACCCGTGATTTATTTTTATAGACTAATTCAGAATCATTATCGCTAAAAACAACCAATTCTCCTTTTTTAAGCTGTAATAGTTGATCGATTGTGGTAATTTGATGGGCTTGTTCAATTAGTTCATTAAGTTGTTCATATCTGCTTGATCCTGCTTGTTGAGATATATTCTTTAATCTATCAATTAATTTTGTTTTTTGCGCCTCATTAATTAGACCGCTATGCTGTAATATTTCAGCAGTAAAAGTAAAATTATCCTTAATTGGCAGATCTGTTGTTGCGATTTGATATATTTGATCGCGTATTGTCGGGGTCGCATTTGAATCAATATTTGATAATTCTATTAAATCATTTTGATTAATATCTTTTTTTACTGTCTTCCAATACCAAGGTGGTGTAATTAGAATTTTTTCACCATCGATAATTTCATTAGGCGCATGCCCTGGGTAGGCGTTATAGACATCTGAAGCTCTATTTGCAGTGTTAAAATCTTTGTATTTAATTAATTTATTGCTCCCTGCAGCAATATATCTTTTTCCCCATTCGGTTTCCTCTAAAATAAGAGGCGCATTTAGACTAGGCATTCCCTCATTTGCAAACTGATGGGCAGTCAAATCAAATACATAATTTTTATCGTTTTTTTTGCCTAAAACAACAAAGTGATTTAACGGCATTTCATCAGTTGCATCATCCCAAATATAAATCCCTCGGTATTTAATGTTAGTCATATCGTGATTAGCCATAAAATTTGCTACAGGTTCCATTAATGATTCGCATTGTCCGATTGGACTAGTAATTTTTTTATTAATCGTATCATCAGCTTTCAGTTGAGCGAGATATTCCACTGATGGAATGTCATTGGTTAGATTATCGGGGTTAATCCTAGACAGCATTTTTATCTCAAAACGATTTTCAAGTTCATTAGGCTCAAGCTTTAATATTTTGCTGCTTTGCTGTAACTGATCATTTTTTGAAAAATTTTTTATTGCATCATTAATATGCAAGCTTTTTTTTATAAATTTATTCTTTAGGTAAAGCTTTATTGATTTTGCTAATGTTTTACTTGCAACTTCAGAGAGAGATTCACCAAGTAATTCGGCGACAATATTAATGATTCCCTCTTTTAAATAAAGATAATATTCGTCTGATGTATCACTAATCGCTGCCTGAAAAAAAGAAGGCGATGCCGCCAAAATACTTTGATATGCTACCCCTGTGATTGACCCGATTAAAAGGGTTGGCGGAGAAAAATATACCTCAATATCTTTAAATCGTTCAAATAATTCAAATAATAATGCCTCATTAGGAGAACGTACTAATATATCCGCTTCTTCAATATTAAATGTTAGAATATTTTCATATAAATAAGAGTAATCCCGTTCTTTTTTAATTAATTTCATAGTAGAAATATTGGGATCGCTATAATTACTAAAATGATTTTTAAACCATACTTTTAACATTATATTATTATCAATTTTCATTTTCATATCACGAAAAGAAGCAAATTTAAGACGTTCACCCGTTAAAATTGAAACGACGTCAATCGGTGTATCTATTGGATTAATTTTGTCATTAATAATATCATTTCCCGTTCTAGGTCCCCTATTTTTATCTGCAAAAAAAAGCAACAATGGGCTAGTTTCAAGTAAGTAATAGGATTGTTCTTTTTTGTTATAAGTTGCTAACAGCTCTTTTAAAAAAATATAAAACTTCTCTTTCATTTCATTATTATTTTTTAAATTTTCTATTTTGGAGATGTAGATATTTTGAATATCAGTATTATTTATTTCACTTTTTATTTTTTCTGTATATTGAAAAGGAAAAATTCCATTTTTATAATTATCATCACGCTTATATTGTATGTTTTCAGATAACCACTTTCTTTCTTTTCCTAATAAAATATCCCGTATTGTATATTTCATCTCAATTGGCGGGTAAAAATTTTTACTAGCTGCATTAACTTCAGGATTAAAAGAATCAGAGTTATATCTAAAAATTACTTTATCCTTTAAATCAACATTAGTTATATTATTTTTTTCACTTAAATTTAATAAAAATATTGTTAAATATTTTTCTAAGTCTGGTATTTCATCTCTCAATGCATCTTTTTTTAATTGTTTTGCTTCCTCATCTAAATAGTTAATTAATGCAATATTATATTCTTTGGGGTATTTTATATTAACTTTATTTCTTATTGATAAAGGTGACTGACTTTCTTTAATATATCTAGTTAAGCAATCAAAAATAGTTGTTGTATCATATTTTATTTTATCATTTTCATCTATGTAACTATAAATCAACTCAGTATCAATAATATCGTTTATTGATAAATCACCAAAAGCATGTTTATCGGTATCATTAATAGATTTAATTATATTATATATTACGTAAATATTTATTAGGTCATTTGTTCCATTATAATTTAATTTGTTTTTTTCGTAAAATAACTTTGTAATATGATTAATTAAATTAACAACCTCCAATGTCTTTCCTACATTTTCATTGCTTAAATTCTGGTTTAATAAAGAATCAATTAGCTCTTGATAAATTTCTTCTTTTTTAAAATGTAAAGGTGGATTTTTTATATTATAAACCTTTTCTTTAAAAGAATTAATTTTATCAACAACTTCTTCTAATGTTTTAGATTCCAAACTAAAACCAGTAATATAAATATGATAAATATGATAAATATGATAAATATGATAAATATGATAAATATGATAAATATGAATAATATGATAAATATGATTACACTGTTCAGATAACAGTAATATGCTGCGATAAATTTCAATATCTTTTTCTTGATTAATAATATCTTTTTTTAAAAATTCATATTCGTTACTTATTTTAGATAAAGATGAATATAAAACCTTATCCTTTTTTATATCAAAGTTAATTTCATTTATTTTATCTTTTAACTCAATATAATGGATACTTTTTTTGATATCATAGAATTGTTTTATATTTTTAATTGAAGTGTCCATAAGGTCAATTAGCATATTAACAGTTACATCTGCTTTATTTTTCGCTAAAGTCACATCTCTAATACTTCTCTTTTTAGCGAGGTTATTGTTTTTAATTTCATCATTCATGTTTATTGAATTATCTAAAGTCAATAATTGATCTTTTATTTTTATATCTTCCTGTTGCAGTAGTTTATTTTCTTTTTGGTAGCTCAGATAGTTATGGGAGTAACAAAGATCAGCAAGTTTATTTATCATCAATATATCCTAAAAAATAATTTGTATTTAAAGTTTTAAATATAGAAAATTTTAACAACTGCGCAACAAATTTAATGCTGTTGTATGAAATATTTATTTTCTTGCGCAAAATTTAAGCATTGACATAATTTTTCATCAACAGCTACATTAAGCAGTTAATCCTATTTATCGATAATTAATAGCTTATTATTTTAAATTTTTTAATATATTGAAAATATTTTTGTATAAAGCTCTATTCATTGGCTAGTTAACTTGAGAAATATAACCATGGCGCTTTTATCATCCTGTATCTGCGCTATAAAGTTCAGCAATCCTTTATCAATTTTAACAATCCAATATGTCTAAAAGTAAATAATAGTAAATAGAGCATTGTGTAGAAAAAACGAAAAGAGCAAAAACCCTTGAACGTAGCACGCTACGCGTGAGCGGCGCAGCTACGCTGCTTCGGGGGTGTTCATGATTTAAGTACTGTTTTATA
>UXGC01002232.1:0-13023 GCA_900480045.1 Eurytoma adleriae
CTTCAAAACTACAGTCCGCGTCCGCGGCGAAAGTTTTATTACTCTCGCCTCTGACGTCAGCAACCGCGCGACCCTTCTCTGCCGCGGCGCGTATACCTGGACCCAATAAAACTCTTATACATTAGTTTAAATATAAACTTATTAATTATTAATAATTAGGAAATTCTAGTTATGTAGCATTATAGCGAGTAATTTTTAATTGAAAAACATATAAAAACCAAAAAAATCGTAAAACTGTAAACGAGATAAAAATACAAAAACTGTTCTCTTTTAAAAATAAGAATTTAGTTTATAACCTTTAGATTATTTAACTTTTTAGTAAACAAATAATAGATTTAGTTAGTACTAGACATTAGAACATAATTGTAAGCAATGATTAAACTTTAAATTGTTTATTTTTCTTAGAAAACCATAAATAATTAATTAATTAATAAAATTCATTAAGCCTTTTAAATGAATTATTAAATATAAAATGTTAAATTTACTCATGAATCTTATTTTAACTTTAACAATTAAAATTTAAATAAACAATCTATGTAAACGTTTATTTTACAAATTAAAGCTTAATCATTGTTATAAACAAAATTTCCACAACATAACCTAAATTGCGTTAATCTTAAGAAGCTAATTATAAACCGAAATTGTAATATCATCATTATTAATGCGAAAATTCAAAGAAAATACTGCAAAATTCCAGAAAATTCGATGACGCTTCAACGAAAATCTTGCGCCGCCGGTCGGTCCCAGCCGCCTGCGAGCGTACGAATTTTATGACCCTACCTGTGCGCTACCGAATTTGTTCACACAAAATGTTTCTTCCTTATTTATTTATTCAAATTGTTTACGATTTAAAGATTTTCATTTTATTAATAATCCTGGACAAATTATCTATCTATAGACACCTGTTAATGTATACTTTAAACAAACCAAAGAAAATGATCGAGATATTATTATGTTCTTCGTTTAAATAATCACTTTAGAATTGCAATTTTCGGATTTTATATTTAAGTCGATCCTTTTATTTTATAAGCTGTAAATAATTATATGATTAATTTTACAAATAAGACCTTTAATATTCTTTTGTTTTTTTTTCCTTATTATAATTCATATTCTATTAATTAACAAATTATTTGCAATTTTAATCATATAATTATATTTATGTCCATTTATTATTTTCTGTAGCGTTTTATAAACAAATTACCTTCTGTTCGCGTCGCTTTTTATTGCGAACAGCTTTTATTTCAACTTCATAACAAAATAAGCTTTCGCGTCGTTTTTTTTATTGCGAAAAGTTTAATTTTTAGGAAACAGAAAATGAAATATAAAGTTGTTTATAATAAAATTGTTATTTTCAATGGTTCGCGTCGCTTTTCCCTGCGAACTATTGTTTTGTTATTTAAACTCTATTTGCGTCGCTTTTCTCTGCAAATAGTTTATTGTTATTAAAGCCTTCGCGTCGCTTTTCCCTGCGAAAGCTTTTGGTTTGTAAAATTATGATTAATACTCGTAATAATCATAGCTTTACAAACTAACTTGTTAAAATTGAAGCTATCGCTTCGTTTTTTTTTATAAACAACTTTTCCTTACATTTTCTATACAATTCTAATATTTAATTAAACAAAAATTTAGCGTTAGCAACAGTTTTTATGCTAAATCAAAATAATAAATGTAACGAGACCTGAGAGAGAAAGGTGGGGAAAAGAGAGAGAGAAAACACCGCCTACGCATCCCTACCACCGCCAAAGCTCGGCCCTACTCAACCTAGGCCGTGCGCTTCAGCCCTACAGCTGATCCAGGGTAGCCGCCCCTCAGTCCTCGCCGCCACAGTGGGGATGGGCTGATCTGGCCCTATAAAAAGAGGCCCGCACGAAGCTTTCGGTCTACTCTTCAGCCATTCTTCACCCGGACGCAGCACTACTCAGAAGCAGCACTTTTCGATCTTCAATCTTCAGCAGCCAGTCAAGCAGTCAGCATCAGCCAGTCAAGCAGCCAGCTAGTCGTCTCTCTCTCTCTCTCTCGATTCCGTCAGTCTCTCTCTCCAGGACTCCTAGGGTTTTCTTTTCTATTAATAAAAAGTAAGTTTTAATAAAATTTTGTTTTTCCTTCTCTTACTTTTCTCCTTTTGTTCTCGGCTACCTACCTTAGGTTGGCCCTGAACCTTTACTTGACGCTACCCACTCTCGGGATAGGCCGAAAGTTTTTAAAATTTTAAATAAAAATAAAAACTTCCAAAAAGAAAGGATAAAAATTCAGCCAATAAGCGCAAGCTTAGGCTGAATTAAGCGAGTAAAGGATTCACCGGAATCCTTGACGTTCTAGGACGTCACAAATTTGGGGGCTCGTTCGCGGCATTTATCCTTTCTGGAAAGTTTTTTTTTTTTTATTAGATTCTTTTCTTCTTTTCTTCTTTTCTTACTTTAAAATAAAAACTTCAAGTGATTTTTGGTCCGAAAATAGTTTGCAAAATTTAAATCCAAGCTTAAAATTTACATTAGAGAGTCAGTACTTAGAACAAAATTATTTTAAAGAATAATAACATTTTGGGTGGGAATTTAAAAAATTTGAAATAATTGCTTAAAGTTAAATCTATAGTTGCCAAGCTTCTGAGTTAGCAAAAACGTTTCATGCGTTATATTGATTGAAATTATATAGAAAAAGGAAAATTAAGATTATAGCAAATAGCCTCTGAGTTCGCGAAGACGTTCCATGCAATAAATGAAAAGTATATGAAAGAATATAAAAGTTTAAAAGTTAAAATTATAATAAAGTGAATATTATAGCAAAGTGAAAAGTGAATATTATAGTAAAGTGAAGTGAATAATGTAAAGTGAATATTATTAGTGAAAAATCAAGTGAATAACAAATATAAAAAAAAAAAAAATTAATAAATAAACAACCTATAAGGAATAAATAATAAATAAATAAATAAAAGAAGAATAAATCAAAAGTATAAATAAAAGCAAGTTAAATTGAAGTGATTTAAAAAAAAAAGTGAGCAAAATAATGAATAAAAGTGAAAGTTTAAATAAATAACTAAAGTTTGAATAAATAATTAAAAGATTTAAATAAATAAAGTTTTAAATAAATGAATAAAGTTTTAAACAAACAAAAGTGAAACTAAATAATGAAATTTGTTCAGAAAAGTATAAATAAAAGTCAAGGTAATAATAAATCAAAAATTTTAAAGAAGAGTATTGTTATTAAAAAAATCTATGTGTTCGTGACGAAATTCGAGTTGATTACTGAATGAATATAAAGCAAAAGTAGTGAAAGTTATAGTAAAACAATTTGAGTTTAAGATAGATATTATATTTTGTCAGATAAATAAGTTGAATAAATAAACCTTGTTTTGAGTTACATTTTTGTTAAATAAGAATTAAAATAGTTATAATATTTGAATATTAAAGTCAATAATAATGTTTATCAAGGTACATAAATATTTTGACAAGCTTGATTTAGCTTCAGCATACTCTCAAATTCAAGTGAATAAAGAGGTTATGAAAACTCTTCGTACTACTTCAAGCCTTTTTCAAATTAAAAATAACATTCCATCTCCTTTTGAAAATGTTAAGATGAATTTAAACAGCAAAATTAATGCTCCTCTTGTATATTGTGAAGATTTAATGATTTTTTCTGCCGATCTCAAGGCATGCAAAGGCCAGGATTTGTTAAAAAAGGAGAATGAACAATAGATAACAATACTCATGTATGTAATAAGTTAACTAATATTAATAACAATTAAACATTTATAATTTAAACAATAATATAAATAAACTTTTAATAAATAAATAAATAAACAAAAGATTTAGATTAATAGCTTTGTTTAGTAATAATTAATTTAGTAATAATTAATAAGTCTTATAAATAAATAATAAATAAATAAAACTTAATAATAAATTAATAAACTTTTTATAAATGTCTATTTTGTTCATAATTAGCGAATAAATTATAAATAGTTTTTTTTTTATTATTTATTTTTAGTGGAAAACATCGTTAAAAAACGACCTGGTACTAGGCAAAGGAAAAAAATCAAAAAAAGGTTAGAAGCGTTGAAAAACCTTCAGACATCTACGCAATTTGATTCAACGCCATTGTTTCTTTCCCCTCCTTTTTCCCATATAACACATACAATTCTTCAACAACCCATATTCATACCTGTACCGTTTATTTCTCCCTTACCCAAACAAGATCCTATTAATCCTATAGATCCTATTAATCTTATTAATCCTATTGATCCTAAAAATATACCTTTACCTCCATCCCCTCCTAAAGAAACGGATGAGGAGTCGTTCGAGGAACATCGCCTTCCTTTAGCCGTAAGAATTAAGTTGGAAACAGGCAAAGACCTTATTTGCAGGGAAATTAGTGATTGTGAATGCGATAAGTGTGAAAATATAAACGATAATAATAGTAATAATAGCAATAGTGATAATAAAGAAAAAATTATTAATAAAAAACCGAAATTTTGGCCACCTGCCAATTTCGACAGAGAACCGCGTATAGACGAATTTAAATTAGAAGAAGTACCGCTTGAAGAAAAAGTAGGTAGATTATTTAAGAAATACTGTGTGTTGTGTAAAAACTTGCGTCCTAGATTTAATTGTGAAGATTGTGCTAAAATGAACGAATAAATAAATAGAAAATTATTTTTCCTCTCTTTCATATTCTTTTCTTTTAAACAAGAAACCTTTTTATGTCCGACGACGATACCCGTATACTCACCCGATCGCAAAAGAAGTTACTTGAAATATCAACTTCAACCCCTAAAAAACCTTCAGGCTCCAAAGTAGAACAAGTAGAAAAAGAACGCGAAATCGAAGAGTCCGAACAGAGCGAAAATCCCATTTATCCAGATCTAAGTTCAATCTTAGAGGATACTGTAATACCTCAGGCCTCACAAGCTATCGAGGAACAAAATAGTGACGATAATAATTCAGAAAGCGATCAGGGTAGAGTAAACTTAGATCCACTAAACAATCCAAATAATAATCAATTAAACGAGTTACCTTTTAATTATCTTGAAAATTTATTTGAAAACTTACCGAACGATCCGCCTAATTTACCTCTGGTTATCAATAATATAGTCAATAATAATCCAATAATCATGGCTCAAACTGTATCGTTAAAAGATGCACTCCGCGTAGTGCCAGAATTTGACGGTAAAAATTCTACTTTAACAGATTTTTTAGAAGCATGTAACGAAGCCAAGGGCATGGTCGCCGCGGTCGATGAACCAAATTTAACTAAATTAATTCGATCCAAATTAATAGGGGAAGCTCGTAGAGCAATAACTGGGGTAGAATTTAAAACTCTCGCTGAATTAAGTACTTATTTGAAAGAAATTTACACACCGGCAAAGTCTGTACAACAACTCCTAGTAGAGTTAGGCAGACAGTATCAGCGGGACGGCGAGTCGGTACTCGTCTTTGCTAATCGTATCAGAAGCTTGGGTAGACAGCTCGTCGAGTTGCATAAATTAGAAAATGGCAGGGAGGATGCAAATTTTAGATCAGTAGTTGAATCAACAATAATTGATAGTTTTAAAGCTGGCCTTAAGCCAGAAATAGAACAGCGTGTTACCGAAAAGAATACCATAACCGACTATTTGAAAGAAGCCATTTCGGTAGAAAGACAACTGGCAGCAAGACGTACCTTAAGGGGAAATCATGACGAGTTCAGAAACCGAAGGGTTCTGACCTGTCAGATCTGTCAGAGCGACGGGCATGAGGCTCGCGATTGTAAAAAAAATAGGCAAGAAGAAAAGCCTTTAATTCAAAAGAATATTAATAATAGAGTAGTAACTTGTCAAATGTGTGACAAGCCTGGTCACACAGCTGACAAATGCTTTAAAGTAATTGCCTGTCAGTTGTGCAAAAGGCTCGGTCACGACGCGAAGCGGTGTAAAAACAATAGTATGTCTGCCTCATCCTCGCCGGTCTGCCAGATTTGCAAAAAACCCGGTCACGCTGCTAAAAGTTGTTACTCTTTGCAGAATAACGCACAAAACAATTCCCGTAATATAACAGTTTGTCAGGTTTGCTCAAAACCTGGACATACTGCTGTGAATTGTTTTAGAAATGGCGCTCCGGTAACTAAATGTAATTACTGTAATAAATTCGGCCATGTGGAGGAGGATTGTAAAACAAAAAAATTTAATCAGGGAAACGAACAGAGGCCTCCGAAGCCGGGAGCACCGGAAGCCACCGCGAGAGTACAACGCTCCCACAACCATATCGGGATGGACGATCCACTGTTCGCCGATTGGGATGCGTTAAACTTAGGTACCCTGGGAAGCTAATTCCATATGTTATGCTTCGAGTTCCTGAGTATGAAGAACCCCTAACCATAATGATTGATACGGGATCGGAAATTAATATTTTAAAACAGAATACAATACCTGATCCGACCCTTATCATTCATGATGAGGCCGTTATAATTAAAGGCATAGGAGCGTCTCCTATACAGTCTATCGGGAAAGTAAGACTCATAATAGCTGGACAATCAATAGAATTTATTGTTGTCTCAGCAGATGTCTCTTTGCCGTACGACGGAGTATTAGGAACAGAGTTCTTCATACACACGAAATCGATTATTGATATGCAAAACAAAAAACTTAAGATAGGTGATTTAAGTATAAATATTTTACAGAACAATAACCCTTATTTAGTTGTAGAACACGGTAGGATAGCTAATATTAGAAATAGTAGTATTAGGCAATATTTACCAATAATAAAGACTAAAGATAATAACGGGGAACCCACAGAATTTCTTCTTGATTCCGGGTGTGAAGTTAATTTAATTAAAAAACGATTACTTCCACCTGAATCCATCATTAAAACCGATAACATGATTCAATTAAGGGGAATAGGACCTCTTTTGATGCCAACTTTAGGCACCGTCGAAGTCTCCATATTAGGCACTATTAGTACCTTTTATGTAGTCTCTGACGATTTCGGAATCGACGAAGATGGAATAATTGGAGCTGAATTTCTCGATCTCCATGAAGCCATCATTGACTTCAAAGACCTTAACCTTCAGGTCGGGGGTCACAATAATCCCATTGATTTTAGAACAGAAATTCCTTCTCTTCCGGACGATATAGATTCCAGATCCTTAATCGCCGAATGCTCTGATGACGTAGACTTGTATTCTGAAATTCTCGAGGATACAAGTGACGCATCAAAAACTCATTATTTTGAAAATTTAAAAGAAACACATTCAATGTTAGGAATAAAATCTGATATTACGCGTAATTTTTGTTTTTTATCTCTGGAACCTACATCGGTACCGATTTTTAACTTAAAAAAGGAAGAATCTATTAAAGATTTAATTAGAACTAGTCATTTAGTTGACCCGAATGAAAAAACTTATGTAGAGAAATTAGTAGAGAAATATGCAGACTTATTCTTTCTACCCGGAGACGATTTACCTGGGACAGATGCCGTAATGCATCAGATTCCCACAGTAAACGAGAAACCAATTAATACGCGTCAATATAAATATCCTCACGCACTTAAAGACGAGATTAACAAGCAAGTAGAAGCTTTACTAAAAGCTGGTATCATTCGTGAGTCATCTTCACCGTATAATATTCCTGTATGGTGTGTCAGTAAGAAACCTGATTCTACAGGCAGTCCAAGATGGCGAATGGTGCTAGACTTTAGACTGCTCAATGACGATACAGTAAGTGACGCTTATCCACTGCCAAATATAACGGATATTTTTGACCTTGTTGGCAGTGCGACTTACTATACAGTTCTTGATTTGGCCTCGGGATTCCATCAAATAAAAATGGATCCGCGAGACGCACACAAGACTGCATTCACTACTCCATTTGGACATTACGAATTCGTTCGAATGCCATTTGGTTTAAAAAATGCGCCTGCCACCTTCCAAAGACTAATGGATACAGTCTTGAAGGGATTACAAGGTACAATTTTATTCGTATATTTGGATGATATAGTCATTTTTGCTGATTCTATTGAAGAGCACGATAGAAAATTCAATTTATTGGCTGAGCGATTAAGAGCCTTTGGCCTTAAGCTTCAGATCGATAAATGTGAATTTCTTAAAAGAAAAGTTGTATATTTAGGACATACTTTAAGTAAAGAAGGTTTAAGTCCTGACCCAAAAAAAATTGAAGCGATGAAAGAATTTCCCGTCCCTAAAACGGTTAAAAATGTCCGTCAATTTTTAGGATTCGCGGGTTATTATAGGCGTTTTATTCAGGATTTCGCTCGTATCGCTAAACCTCTTACTCGACTTTTACAAAAGGAAGTCAAGTTTGAGTGGACTGATGAAGCAAATGAAGCATTTAATAAATTAAAAAATTTATTATGCAATGCACCAATTCTTCAGTTCCCAGACTTAGACAAACCTTATAATATAACCACAGACGCATCGGGATATGCTGTCGGAGGAGTCCTTTCTCAAGGTCCCATTGGCAAGGATCTTCCTATAGCCTATACCTCGCGAGTACTTCGAGGTCCCGAACTTAATTACGAAACCTATGAAAAAGAAGCCCTAGCCATAATACATAGCGTAAAAACTTTTCATAGTTACATATACGGTCGGAAAGTAACTATTATAACAGACCACCAACCGCTTGTATGGTTCAAAACCGCAGACTTGAACACTCGAGTCCAGAAATGGCGATTTAAGCTTTCGGAATATGATTATGAGGTAATCTATAAACCCGGTAAATTAAATCTTAATGCTGACGCCCTTTCTCGGAATCCAGTAGTCAATGTGGTTACTAGAGCCCAAGCAAAACAAAGTGAGCAAAATGAAGCTCCGACAAATCAAAATAATAGTGGCCCGATAGTTGATTTACCTCCCCGGCGATCTGAGCGCCTTGTGGATAAAAACCCTAATTACGTGGAAAGTGAGATTTTATCTAATGATGAAGATAACATCGAAGCCCAAATAAAAGGCTCTATTGACGCGAAAAAAGATCCATCGCGAGTTATCATTACTGAAGATGAAACACTCACTTCCTTTGAATCAGGCTCTGAAGTCTCAACGTTACACACACCATATAGAATCGTAACAATAGATGAGCCGATTCAATGTCGTAAAGGTAATATAGCTTGTTTTGTTGATTCAAATGGAATGCCGTATGATTTTGCAGCTGAAAAATTAAAGGAAAATAATAAATTAAACTTCAACAATCCACTAGCGATTTATGAAGTAAATGTACAAAATATCCAAAATAATAAGATTTTCTCTCTATGTATTCGGGATGAATCGGCGGATGCGTGTTCAATCGAAGACGCAATCGTGGGTTCTCTCGAGAATTTAAAAGCTTTAGCCGAGAAAAATAACTTAAAAGAAATAAATTTTGCAAAAAGTGAAAATATTGGAAATTTATCATGGACGCGGGTTCAGTTACTTATTGAAAATGTATTTAGTTCCGTTGAAATAACAATTATACTTTGTACTGGTAAACTTAGATACGTTCCATTTGAAAACCGAGACGAAGTGTTTTATGAACTCCACAGTTCCCCCATAGGAGGACATAGAGGAGTTTCTAAGACATATAGCCGAATACGACAACGTTATTTCTGGGAAAATTTGAAACAAGATGTTCAGAGGCGTATTCAACAATGCCTTGAATGCCAATTAAAAAAATTAGTTAGGCTTAAGACAAAACAGCCTATGATGATCACTGATACTCCCGGCGGTCCGTTTGATAAAATTGCTCTGGATATTGTAGGTCCAATTAAACGCACGAAAAATAATAACGAGTATATCCTGACGATGCAGGACCAATTTTCAAAGTATTGTATCGCGGTACCTTTAGAAAATACGCTTTCAAAAACTATAGCTGATGCGTTTATTAAACGTTTCATCTGTGTATTTGGAGCTCCAAAAATAATCTTGACCGATCAAGGACAAAATTTCTTGAGCAGTTTGATGAGACGGATGGCCAAACGCTTTAAAATCAAAAAAATCAGAACAACAGCTTTTCACCCTCAGTCGAATGGATCCTTAGAAAGATCTCATCACGCTCTGGGTGAATTCCTTAAACAATACACGACATTAGATCAAGAATGGGATAATTGGATAGAAATCGCTATGCTCAATTATAACACTTGTGTTCATGAGTCGACAAAACATACTCCTTACGAGGTTGTGTTCGGTCGAGTAGCTAGGCTTCCATCCAGTGAACCCTTACGAGAAGGCGACTTAGTCCCAACGTACAAAGGCTATATATCCGATTTAGTCACACGATTAAACGGTATACAAAAATTAGTCTATGACAATTTATTGAGTTCAAAATATCGATCGAAAAAATATTATGATAGAAAAATAAATCCTAAAAATTTTAAGCTTGGAGATTATGTTTTCCTTTTATCGGGGCCAAAACCTGGAAAATTCGGAAATCATTATTCCGGTCCCCATAAGATACTTGAAGTTTTTAGCAAAAATAATGTAAGAATACAGATAAATAAAGGATCTAAAATAGTGCATGCTAACCGTTTAAGGCTATCTCATATTAATCATGAAAAAATTAATAAAAATAAAAAACAAAAAAATAGTAAAAATAGTAATAAAAATGAATAAAAATATTAAAAGGTTAAGCTTTGTATACTAAAATCTTTTTTTGTTACAGGAAAAAAAACTATAAACAAAATGGCTATTCAATATTTAATTCTTTTACTTATTATTACTTCCGTTAAGGCTATGATAGGTTATGACTGTGGAACTCGATCATTAAATCTAACGACGATTTCCTTATTAAATGTAGGCGAGTGCGAATTTCCGCCAGAAACGACGAATGTCACGGAGACTTATATGCAGCTCCTCCAAATAAATGAGTATACGGAAACTGTAGTAAGACAGTGCAAATTGGAAATCCACAGAACAATCTATTATTGCGGAATGCATTCTCACATATCGATTATCAGTCATGGTGAGAATGAATACATTTACGATATTAGCGCTACTGCATGCCGCCACATGCATGAATCCGGTTATTTGCGCCTAAGCGATACGCGTACTATAAACGGATTGAAGGTTAATAGTACAATTACTCATGCCGTGACATTCGCCGGGTTCTTAAACAATGATGGTAAGTGTAATGGTGCTGCCTATTCGGACATGTACGGAAGCTGGGAATCCGTCGTCGTCCAGGGCACAATAAAAATTACGCTTACCTCCTATACCGCTAGGATTAATTTAGATAACGATATTATACATTTGCGATCAGGCACCTCTTGCCCCCTCTCGTTACAGACTTGCGTCGATCTAGAGGGAGGTCACACATTCTGGGAAACAATGCCCAAGGATGACTGTAAATTCCACCGATATGGAGTGTTGTATGAAGGAAAAGCCTTGAAGATGGTTAACCACGCAATTTCTAACATGAATGCAGTCTACTCTTTAGAAACTGACAGAATTACGTTTGCCCTGACAGCTAAAGGTACAGCTACTCTGTGCGGATACAAAATAGTCCGTACTGAGCATCCTAAGCTCGTCATTTTTGAAACCAAAAGAGGAGATACATTCACTGATACCAAGGTGTCTGTATCGAATCTTGATATTTTTTCATATATAAATTCAAAATTCGTGTATGTTGAAAAACATATCCGAACGCAGATGGAGCTTTTATACAGAGACGTGGTCATCCAGAGGTGTATTCTAGAAAGACAAACTCTCAAAAACTCCCTCTCGATTGCGACGCAAAGTCCCGACGAGTTTGCGTACAACGTCATGAAAAGTCCAGGGTATATGGCCGTGTTAGCGGGCGAAGTAGTACACATAATTAAATGTGTACCTGTCGAAGTAAAGGTGAAGCACATGGACGAATGCTACGCCGAGCTCCCAGTTACCCTAAGGAACCAAACATACTTTATGACACCTAAGACTCACGTTCTAAAGAACAGAGGAACTTTAGTGAGTTGTAACTCACTGTTACCTGCATACTTTCAGATTGGGGAATCCTGGTATAAAATGTTACCCCGACCCACTGAAACTATACCACCTAAACAATTGAAACCCATGTCCTTTCCCACCTGGAATTACTCTAGCCCTGCAGAGCTAGCGACCTCTGGGATCTACACCGAGGAAGATTTGAATGCCTTGAGAGGCTTCATCATGTTCCCTGCCGAGAGACCTGCTTGGCTTAATGACGTTGCTCGGGAAATGGCTGGTCACCCAATGCCAAATCAAGATGGCGCAATTTTAAAATTGCTAAACGACGACGCTCTTAAGCAAATAGCCAAGTCTACTTGGGAACGAGCTTGGGGCTCTTTCCTTGTATTCGGATCTGCCAGCGCAGGAGTCATCGGGATAATGATGATAATTCAATTCATCAAACTCCTGATTGACATTCTAGTCAGAGGATACGCGCTTCATTCGGTCTACGGATGGAGTTTCCACATTCTTGGCGCGGTCTGGAGTTCAGTGGCACATTTATTAATGTACCTGAGCCGACGACCAGCACCAGAACCAGAGCCTGCAGAGCCTGCGGTGATTTACACGCATCATCCTCCAGAACCTCCTACATACACAAATAGACCTTCAGAGTCAAACCCCATCTATTCCCGTAATCCTACTGCACCCGAACTTAATAACCAGGGTACTGTCCAAACTGAAGATGTAGAAAAAACTCATTTCTTCTCTCTGAATAATTAGAATAAATACCTGCGGATTACGCTTACTAGTCGATAAAACATTGTTTCATCTCCTAGTAATCGTTTTACGTGGGGGGTGTGACGTCACGTGTATCGCTCGTCCTTTTTCTCAATTCCTTTTTTCAAAATTTCCCATCATTTCATTTTTCTTATTCCCTTCAGAATCTGCCGGTAAACGGTTTCGTCGGTAAAGGAATATTTCCTTTACCTTCGAGGGTAAAGGGGCCTTATACACCCAAGGCCCTCTTTACATCCATCAGGTAACTAATAAGACCAAGTTGCCTCAACTCCGCACGTGCCGTTTTCTTCAAAATTTTCCGCCCGTCGAAGAAACCTCCAATCTCAAACCCACCCGCAATAAACCCTTAACAAAAAAAACTCGGAA
>UXGC01002233.1:0-13007 GCA_900480045.1 Eurytoma adleriae
CTTCTAGGTTCTCCAAAATGTGCAAACTGTTAAATAACAGTATAAAAAAGTATTTGCATTAATAAAATTGGCGAGACTTTATTGTTTTACCTAGCGAAATGCGTTAGTAAAGTGCAATTTTCCGCGATTTTGCTATTCTAACGCCGAAAAAAATACTTCCGGGGCTTCTAGGTTCTCCAAAATGTGCAAACTGTTAAATAACAGTATAAAAAAGTAATTGCAATAATAAAATTGGGGACACTTTATTGTTTTATCTAGCGAAATGCGTTAGTATAGTGCAATATTCCGTGATTTCGCTATTCTAACAGCCGAAAAAAATACTTCCGAAGCTTCTTGGTTCTCCAAAATGTGCATACTATTAAATAATAGTATAAATAAGTAATTGCAATAAGAAAATTCGGGACACTTTACTGTTTTACCTAGCGAAATGCGTTAGGATAGTGCGATTTTCCGCGATTTCGTTATTTAACAGTCGAAAAAATTATTTCCACATTATCAGCCATTTATCAGCCGCGCGCATTGTAAAATGCATCGGCGCGACGCGCACAAAGAGACTTTGTTGCGCCGCGCAAAAAAGTTGCTCGGCGCGGCGAACGGGGAAGTTCCCGCGCCGCGGCCTCTCAGTTTAGGAACTGCCCGGCCACTCGCGGGATAACGAGGTGTCGGAGTTTGGGAAGTGATTTTAAAAGCCCCCCAGTGGGAACTGTACGCGCGTAGCCAACCGCTGTTCAATTTTGGCGTTTATTGGACGCACAAGAGAATAAAGTGAAGTTTTGCGTTGTTTCACTGCAGATTGCTTTGAACGCTATAAAAATATCGATTTTATGTACGAGCTTTTTATATTTGTTTTAGCCAAAGGGTCAGAGTAGACTGATGCACGTAAACTCACATATTTTGTACTAATAAAATAAACTTAAAAACATTATTTGCGGTTCGTCCATAAATTTAACCTTTCATGAAAAATCAAATTGTCGATTATTCACCTATTATTTTTATATGTAACTAGGAGGAAGGACGCACGCGTAGCGTTAGGTTTCCTAGGTTTCCGCTCATAACCTGTTAAAAAAATGTGAACAAAACAACACTCACATATTTCTGTTTTAAGATCGACATCAAGATCGAGACGGATCTTCGGAAAATCCGAAAATTCGAGATAAAATTCGGACGGCGAAATTATAATATGGATTAGTTCATTTGAGCGCGCTTCGCGCGCCTAGTAGTTCCGTCGGCATTTTTATTCAATTGCTTATGAATTTGTTGATCATTATTCATCTGTCTTATCGACAATTTTTTCGACTTCGAATTTCGATAAAGAAAAATCGATTATTCGCTTATTATTTTTATATACAATTTTATCCGTTAGATTTGAAGTAGTTTTAAATTATTTGGGTTAAAAAAAAACAAAATTAATTGATTATGAATAAAGAAGGTAATAGTTAAATCAAACAATTAATTTAATAGCTAATTTAGACAGTAACATTATAAGCGTTCACAAGACCTGCGTAGCGCCTGTTTGAGCGCAACCCAGTCAACATTCGCGTACGTGTGACTCTCGGTAACCAACCGTCGAGCGCCGGTATTTAGTGCGTATAAGCCATTACAAAGGGAAACTCGGTTGCGTGTTTATACTACAAAATAGATATTAACATACAATAACATTTTTTACAATTATTGCGATTTAAAGTGACTTAAACGTTACTTTAATCTATATCTATAGATATAATTAGTGAAAGGTTTTTTTCGTCCGTCAAGTCAAAGTTAAATAGTGACGTGAAATTTTTTTATTGAATAGATATTTCAAATGCCGTCTTAAATTTTTTACTGATCTAATACAGTTATCCCATGCAAATAATAAAGGTACCAATTCTTTTCTGAAATACGAGAAGGTAAAACTTTCCCGAGAGAGGTGTAACCTCTTTTTTTCTGAAATAGCTTATAAAATAAAAAGGTGAAGTCTTATTTCAGTAAGTGGTAGTGTTGCTGTCGGTTATAAAGTATCACATTTACGCGGGTCAGCTTAGCATTTTACCTGAAAATTTCGGTCAATGGCAATGTGCTCTCACGTGCCTTTAGGTAATGTTATACTAAAAGGGTCAGGAATTTAGTCACAGTATACCAGCATATATATATGTTGAAAGTAAAAGCTACCTCCATTTCGACCCTTGATATTATAATTTGAATATAGGTAATATTTCGAAAGTTAATATTATTACATTAACTTCAGTACTTGTTTATATAAATAATTTAAAAGGGTAGTAATTAATTTTTAATTAATTAGAGTTTTTCAAAACTCTGAAAAGTAATAATTTAATAAACAATAAAGTGATAATAAATTAAATAATTTTTTGAAGAATCAATAACTTTTATCAATATATTGTCATCACAAGAATGTATCCACATATCTTAAAAGGTAACTTAAATCACATCGATACATTAAACAGAGCTCTTTCGACTAAAAAAGAGAAAGTCTTAATTACACTGTAAGTTAGTTAGTTCGATAAGACAATTAGCAATTTTTCCGTAAACCAATCGACGAGCAAATTCCTCCAAACACAATCTAACCGCATTAACCAGATAATGCCAGTAAATCAGTTACTCGTTCTCTTGCGTAAAAAAAAAATCATAACACCCGACTACCAAAAAACAAGCATCGGCTTCGACTGATTAAATCCGGAGATCCTCGCGCCTTCGTGCCCGGCTACCCGGGCATTAATTAAACGGTAACGCAGGGCCGCAAATCTTCCGCCTCCCCTCCTGAGGGGCCGCTCGCTCCTCTTTGTTCCGCGTCGAAAGCGGCCTCCCGCGAATAAATCGAAGCTCCACATTTTAAGGATCGCTTCCAATCACCATAAAGTTGCCGGGATAAGTCGGCGAGGCGGCGATCCGCTGAGGGAATACGTAACGATTTGTATTTTTACGCGGCCCGCTCCTCGCTTACGTGTATGTTTTGGCTACACGCGCGCGGCCCGGCGAACACCGCCACTGCGAGCACGCACGCTATACGAGAGAATTATGTTTTGGGAATTGCCCTTCGTATTTGCAAAAATTACAGTGTAGCGGGGTGCCCTCGTGACGGAGTACCCGCGTTTGCAAAAAATTACCAACGTGGGAGAAAACGATTTTTATAAAAATTTTTGAAGTGTAGTTTGGTGTTCTTGTGCAGGCGGAAATTATAGGAAAAGTTGTAATAGTTTCTTGTAAAGTTTATTAGGGCTTTGTAAGCAATTTTATGAGAGGCTATCGAAAGTATTGTATGCGAGAATATTATTACACTACTGTGATTATTAGTACCAATTTTTGTTGTTGTGCAAACATTAAGACTTATGAACAATTTTTTTTCAAAGTTCTGTACGATTAAATTTTGTTAAATAAACAGTCAAATAGAGACATTTCATTATAAATATTTTAAGAATTTAATCGATTTAAGTCTATTTACAGTAATAATATCATTACAAATTATCAAATTAGACTAGAAGTAATTATTGTAATTAAATAAAAAGAAGGATCTTTTAATATAGAGAACAGCTAATGTAATACTTAAAGATTATCTCTTTGAAAAAAATTGTAGCTGAGGCTTCAGAAAATTGAATTTAAACTGCATCCTAAGAATTTTAGACCTATTCAATGAACGGAATCTCAGAAAAGTCATGTGGACCATGAATTTTATTTCAATTTAAGTGCTCGAAGATAGATGATGGGTTACAAACAACTCTCATTTGAAATTGAGAGGTACATTTTAATTTGAGACTTCCGTTTGAGTTTTAAAACGGACTTACAAAAATTTTTTGAATTTTTTGTATCTCTTTTTAAAACATCTAACTTTTTCGTAGTAAAAAGTGACCATTTCTGAAGAATTTTTTTAGATGATGGTCCTCTATTTGATAACTAAAAGCAAACGATTTCACTTTTTAAAAATGCAATTTAACAAAACAATTATAAAATTTGATAATCTGTATAGTGATTTTCTATTTAAGAATTACGATTTAACAACTTTTAGTGATTATGTTTGAAAAATTCAATTATTAGAATAATAATTACTGATGCAAATTATTAAAATTAAATTTTGGATTCGATAATCGTATATGATTACACGAAACGTTATAAGTTCATTAACTGCATAGCATTTTAAATAAAAATTCCCTCCGCGTAGCACATAATGTGTACAATTATTCCATGCGTACACATTTGCATATATAATTGTATCGAGGAGCTTGCATGTTTACCCGTGTATAACTGCGTATATGCGCGGCCGGTGGTATACATGTAGGAAGAAAAGCTCAAGTAAGTGGCTCAAGCTGGGGATCGATCATTGCGTGGGATAAATAATTTAATGCGCGCCTAATAAAGCTCCGGGGGTACCTGGCATAATCGACGGTCTAATTTATTCGATTCATCTGCGCGTACGTTTAAGTCGGCGGCCGAAGGAGGGGAGCTTGCGACGATAGCTTTATTAGCTTAGAAAGCGTGGGAAGTTCATTTCGGGAAATCGCCCGAATAAATTTCAGCTCAGAGCTCTTGAAAAAGATCTTGATCTTGATGGTTGCAAAAAATCTTGATCGAGTCATTTGAATTGCTTAAACTGCAATTCATTGTTTAAAAAGTACGAAAATACATTTCAGTTCCTTAAACTGAAATTGCAGATTAAGGACAAAAGATTCTTTTTTATTTTTTTATTTCTTTACACGATTTTATTAATGAATTAACAATGATTTGGATTACGAATTAAAATAACTTAATGTTGCATTATGGAAATTATAAATTAATCACATAGATTATAAAAACTTGATAATCCAATTAATTGGGTTCAAAAAATTTTATTGTTATTTTTATTGTTTTTAAAGTTTCGTATAAATGACTAGTTAGTACTACGAATCTTTTGTATTTTAAATATTGTTTTTATCTTCTTAAAAATGTATTATTTATTTACAATGTATTCTATGTATTTTATGACTTAAATTTTTACATTTGCAAATATGGAAATTACAATAAACTATATTCTATTCTATTCTATATAAATATTGAATGAAATATTCTGCTAAGAATTTGTACATATAATTAGTCTGCAAACCACCGTAACATTTAATCCTAACTTATTATCATCATTAACTAATAGACTATAGAATCCTCTTCTCCTGAGATTTATCTCTCAATTTTAAAAAAATGTAAAGACCCTTAAGTGAATTGAAGCGAATAACGTAATTGCGGAACAGTAGCCTCGGAATTTCTCGATATCCGAGGCGGAATTATCGCGACTCCCAACACTTCCCGACGACGAAATTCAATTCACAATGCAAGCGACGAGAAATGCGCGCAGCGCGCATCATCGTAGACTCCTACGCCTCGAGATTTTATCGCCCCTTCTGTGTGTGCGCGCGCTAGTGCACTCGTCGCACTTTTTCTCGCATTATAAACGAAAGCGACCCAGCTGCAGTCGCATTCTTCTCTTATCGCGCTGAAAAAGAGAAAGATTCCTTTTATTCCGCCTCCTCCTCCTTCTTTTTTTCGAAATTCAACGTCGTAAAAATTCCACGGCCTCGCGTGCGAGCACAAGTGCAATGAAGTCACTTTACAGGGTGTAAAGTGTACCGTGAGTTCGTGATGTACGCAATGAAAATATGATGCTGCAGCTCGCGTTGTAAATTTCGAATTTCGCCCGATTCACGGAAGAGCGATTTGTTTTATCGACGTAAAACAGAGCGGTGTGTATTTTTAAGTTACGCGCGAATTGTTATTTTGGTAGGAAAATAACGAGGAAACGAAACGAGGCTCCATTCTAGTCTATTGATGGAAACGTTATTTTCTTTTTAGCCGCGTTCCTCATTATTCTGAAAATATCTTCACATGAGATTGCGGATCACGTTTTCCCGGAGCCGCTGAGGCGCAAATTTAAAGCCAATAAAAGTCTCTGTTCTCGAGCGTGAAAGTAAATAAAACTGCGGCCGCAGTTTATTGCAATTTGTTTAAACAAAACAAAAATGCGGTAGATATTAATTTACAATCGGAACAAGGGAATTACGTTAATTCATTAATCTTTGAAAAAGCAACGACTGTATATCGCGTATCCCGATCAAATACGAATATGCGAGCGCAGCATTGAAATACCGCACTGTACGGGCAAAGCTTATTAACTACCCTATATAATGCGGAACCGAACAGTCAACAAACGCAGTACGAATCGATCAAACAGCGGCTCCATCGATACTTACGTCCCCGATGAACGGGGAGCGATAGATGTCCACGCGGTTATTAATAAATTGAAGTCCCTTTAAATAAACGTTAAAAGGACTTTGATAACGAGGGACAAATTAAAAGCAATAACCGATTCATTAATTTGATACTCATCAGCCGGACTGCATCCCCGCGTCGTTTTTACTTCTCTCGCGTGCCCGTATGAAAGTTTTCTCCTGTCCTTTGCGGGTTAATCTTTCTTATCGAAAATAAGATGTTTAAAAGTGTGGCAAAAGTTTAAAAACGTCAACGGCGAGAGACGATAAGTCGCTTTAATGCAAGCCACCTCCTTTTTTTGTCTTCTCCTCCATGCTAATGAGGGAGGGAGGTTGACGTCCGTAATCTTTTCGCGTTGCAGCTAAAAGATTCTCAAGATCAAAGCGTTGGCGAGGGCTCGCGAGGGCTGCGAAAGAGACCCATGGCGATCGATTATTTCGTATCGATTTTATCGTTGCCCTCATTTTTTCTTCTTTAGTAGGAAATCTGGATGAAAATCGAAATAGTTTAGTATGAAGATTTATATTACCTTGTTTGTAAAACATAAACAGAGTTTTTTTCTTAATTAGAATAATAAAAAGATTTGAAGGTATAGGAATGGCTTTTATTTGTTGAAGTTAAATTGAAATGAATTGTTTCGTATCTTTATAAAAAAAAAAGAAATATTTCAAAAAATATTAAAAAGAAAGTTTAGCAAAGATATTTTTTATACAAATATTTTTACCGCTTCTTGTTGCCGAAATAACTAAAGAGCAAAATTTTACAGAATGTAGAGTAGGTACTGCATTTACGAATATTTAAATTAGGTAAGAATAGAAACGAAAAAATTTGAGTAAAAACAGTAGTCACTCCTAAAAATTTTGACGCAAATTAACATTTCGATAATTTTAACGTTGTTATTGAGAGGCTAATCTTGAACATTTTCTTGTCATGTGATAGGCATCGTTGCGCACGAGGTTACTGATTCCGCCGTCACCGAGTGTGTTATTACATTTACTATGCCTTGTTTAACGTTGCTCTCGCTTAGAAAGCGGAGGGAAATTGCTTAATATATTCTAAGCAAAGGTAAGTGTACCGGAGTTGCCTCCAAGATATCTGAAATCCAAAATGTATTAAGCAATTTCCTGTTTAGCGCCTCACTATATTTTCAAGTAAAAAGAAGATGCAATTCTATTATGATACCACGCATCTTTCCGATGAAATTTACGTAAAAATTAAATCTAATGCAAATTACGGAAAAATTTATTCTAACGAAATTTACGGAAAAATTCATTCCAATGTAACTTATGTAAAAATTTATTCTAATGCAATTTACTTAAGCACATTTTTTTAAAAACTTATTCCGTAAATTACACTCACGAAGATAAAATGTAGTACGAAATGTTGCTGATAAAAGAATGCTGTAAAATATTGCAAAATCTTTCGAGACACTCATATAAAAGCCACCTCGAATTTACATTCTATTTATAGGAACAGAAATCAATTTACTCTGATTTATGACATTTTTCTCGCACTCCACTTCTCGAAAAGCTGGTAATTGATAAATACAACTTTATTGAGTCCCGCCGATAGCCTTACAAACGACGAGAAGAGAAAAAGAAGTCGCGCGCATTCCACCTTCATATAAAACTCATTTGGCGCCTATCAGTAAAATTTGCGCCATTTTCGATACGCGCGCGGGGCGACATTGTCCCTGAGGTAAAATACCCGTAACAAGTCGGCGACAAAAGTGCGCAACAAATTGCCTTCGCCGTTCCCTCCGGCCTGTCACTCCGCCGAGTGAGTAATTATCGCGGCCGATTTCGCTCTTTCGCGCGGACGCGGCCGCGCATTTATCAATGGAGATTTATCAATGAAGGGTTTTCGCGTGGCCGCGATAGCCGGGGCCCAACGAAAGGCACGTCCGCGCGGCCCCCGGCTATTACTGAAAGGAGATATTGTCGTTCCTTATTAATGATGCCCGGGCAATTTGCGCCCGCGTCAATTGAATAGTTGTTGAGCTAGCGCAGATAAAGCTCCGGAGAACGCGGCTCTCTAGAGCGCCGGGGAGAGATACTAGCTGAAGATGGCGCTCGGCTATAGGTATGCGCAAAAATGCCTTGGTGGATGCGTGGATTTTTTTTTCGTTTCTTTTTTTGCAGATTAGAATGTTTTTAGTTTTGTAGGTTGCGCTCGTCTCTGAATTAACTTCGTGGAATATAGATGAGTTTCCTATCTAGTTCTCCCTTTAAAAAAAGATGTTGTGAATCATTTAAAGGAAAAATTTGATTGGATGGCGATAAATTTCAAAGCGTTTTGATATGAATTTATGTGTTATAATTTGAATGAAAGAATTTTTGTTTGTTTATCAATTTAAGATTTCTATTTGAGATCTAAAAGAATTTTGTGTTTGTTTTAATTAAAAATTCAATTGGTAAAATAATCGTGAAGTTTTTTTTTATTTCCGAACGATTCCTATTTTAATTCCTAAGTAATTTTGTTAAAAAAAGCAAGTATACTCTCAAGAATTGAAATATTGTTATTACACTTAAGAAAACTTATGACTTCTTTTTTGCAGTAAGGATTTTCTGAGCGTAAAATTTAAAAATACAGTAGTATCCTAATCGCTTAGTCTAATACGATTGATGTTTACAAAACTTTTAATTTATTTAATAATGACATGAGTACAATTAATTTGCATTATGAAACAAGTTTCTACAATAAAGATTAAACAGTAATAAAACTTTTATTAAATATTTCAACTTTTATACTTCAAGCTTCGTGTAGTTTCTTTATTAAAGAAGAAGCTATACACATGTATACTCGGGTACGCATCAAGACTCTCTATTTCTTACCCTCACTCTTGAAGCTTGAGTTCATCGTAAACAATATTAATGGTGCGGTAAGTGCAATGCCATTAGCTTCTACCTCATTCAAGTCATTTCATTAACGTAACATTCATTCAGAAATTTTTACATGTACGTATCTGCACTAGCTTTTAGAAGCTTGCGGTTCATATAAAATTTACAAAAAAAACATTTGAATCCTCCTTTTTTATTCACAACTTTCTCACTCAATCTGAAAAAACAAAATTCGTTAAAAAAATATAAATGTACACAACATTAGATCGACTTAAATTTTCACATGTAATGTCTGACTATTCACATTTTCTAAATTCATTTCACTTTTTCAGAATGAGATAGTTACACTGAGAAAAAATTCTAGTAAAAATTACTATTCTATCTAGAAAAGTGGCCACAGACTCATGTAGTGGAAAAATTACCATACTGTATTGTAAATTTTACAATAATTCTAGAAAAATGTATATTTTCTACTAAAATTTACAACACAGGATGGTAATTTTTCCACTACATGACAGTCTGTGGCTAATTATTAATTTCACATTTTATATTTTAAATTTACATGGTCGATCATCGCTACAAATCTCTATTCAAATGCACTGATTTCCAAGCAGACAAGCAATTTTTGAATACGAACTTCGAACTAGAACACGAAGAGTACCTTTTAACCCCGAGCATTCTATAAATCACGCCTGCGCCGAGCTCGGAGAAAAGTGCTCGCTGGGTGTTCGCGCGTAAGTTCGGCATTTAATTAATAATGCGCGCTGAGATAAATGAAAGTGGAAAAGAGTTTACACTCATAAATCATTCATAATGCCCGGGACGCGAACCACTTAGTGTTTTCAGTATTCCGCGAACTGGTTTCCTTCTCCGCTATTTGTCAAAAGCTCCTCTTCCCTTTTTCCTCCGAATAAAAAAAGCGGATGCATACAAATAAGGAGAAAAACATATCGCCGGGGAATTATTCATTTATTGCCTCGACCCGTGGGCTGTTGCGCGAGAGAGAATAGTATGCTAATACGAGGAGCGGACTCGCCGAAGACGGATAACTTTTAAATGGACTGCGTTTGCGATATTACCTCCTTAATCTACTGCTCGTCTTTCAGTTTTGCATAAGGCCATTTGGAAAAAAAAAAACATTTTTGACGTTGCAGATTGTTATGAAAATTTTTCGTGCTATATAAGCGACGCGATTCTTTAGTACCGACGAGTTGCGCGCTATTCGCATCAAAATTAGGTTGGGCCACATCCTCGGGGGCAGGTCTAATTAATAAAACGTGCTTGAAGTAAGTTTGACTAGCTTAGAATGCAATAGAGGAAGGAATTTGCGGACAATATTAATTGTACGGTTAACGTTGCTTGATAACAAGTTTAAATTAATTGAAGTTTATTCCGACAAGTTTTAATTGTTATCGCACCTGGCTTGTCAGTTTAGAACAATTTAATTGGGTTAATGTGGTTATTTACACTTATGCACTTAATAAAGTAATAAAACAGTAATTATAGCTGGTGTCTTTTTTATAATAACTAAATAGTTCCAATTAATCATTTTTTTTCTTACATTTTCTGCAACAATAACGTAAAAATAAATAATAAATATAATATAATAAATGTAATATGTATATGCAGTATTGCATTATATAGTGTATTAACAAACTACAGCAAGTTTATTAACAAATCTTCGGTCAGAATTTATTTAACATCATTTAGTTATCGTTAATGAATTACTTTTCTAGATCAGAGACAGTCAAAATGACGATGCTTTAAAGTGATAAAAAAACAGTAATCAGTTATCTTCCTCATTTAATTTTCCTTTTTTCCCCATCTACTACTGTGAAACAATACTAATACAAAAATACAAAACAACTTCAAACCAGCTAATCACAATCCGAGAAATAATAATAACAGTGAAATTAACCAGAAGAGTCTCACTTGTTTGGGTCACAAATTTTGTTGGAACTTTGAGCAAGATTTCTTTTGATACAATATAAAAAAAGCCAAAATATTATAAAACATTCATAACATTCGACACTGTAGGTATTTTTCATTAAATTTTCGAATTTCATCATTTGATGGGAATTCAGCTCCCAAAAATTTGATGTTGGCTCAGATCCCATAATTTGTGAATTAAAAATAAGGTACTTCATGAAATTTTTCAAGCTGTTCATCTATCTTCTTCATTTTTTCACCCTATCAATGAATAAAAAATAAAATCTGATAATTCTATAAAGCCATTCTAATCGCATAAACATTTAGCAATTATTCCAAACACACGAAGCTCTGGTCTAATTTAAATTCAGCAACTCATCGGGGCAGAAAAGAAACATCCACAATTGCCGTCTCGCAGTATCCACTCCGTCATTAGCGAATCCGTAACGACGATTGTCAGGTCGCGCTGCTCGAAAAGGCACGCGACTCCTCGACGGTGCCAAAAGAAAGAAAAACTGTGTCAGCGGTGCGTCTGCGCCGTCTAACGGCACCACTCCTCCTCTTAATAATTCCCCTGGCCGATGATAATGCGCCGGCTAACAATGAGTCCCGCGCGCGCGCGATCCTGCACGCGTCGAACGAGGTAGCGCGATGCGCCACTTGCGTAGGATCTCTTTGCGCCGCGGTCATTGTGTTCCGCTCTCGAGCCTCTCGTTTTAAACGCCTCCCACCCGCCTGTTCCTCCTCCTTTTTTTTTTGGTCGACGTCCCGGAGTTGCCGTTTTTTTTGTACCGGCCGTTCTATTCGTTCGCTCGTAGTTTGCACTTTTGACGCGCCGGCTGCGATCGCGTGTGTGGGACGGTGAGGCACTCGAGCCGGTGGATAACGGTTCGCCGCGGCCGCTGTGCTCGATTCCTTAATTTCAGTGCGTTCGTGAACGCGATGGATGGTGAACGGGGCACGACGGGTTGACTTTTCTATTTCATTGAATTCGAACGGTAATGCGCGTGAAATTTGGGTTAAGGGGGAGTGCACACACTGGAGGTTGACCTCGGTTTATCTACTAATTTAGAAGAAACGGGGGCTTGCGTTCGATAAATGGAATATGGGCACAATGGTGGATGAAAGGAACTTTTGTTAGGATACGCCTGCGGCTGCACGAGTAAATTATGAGCAAACTGATGTGTAGGGAAACATTTTCCTATAATCAGTTTCTTGACGATAAAGCTCGGACAACAAAAGCTTCTATTTTTAATTCATGCTTACATGCGCTTGTTTGATTGACATATGATCGTTCTATATCAAGAAAAATGACATTAATTCTTTAGACTATTCAATCATTGGATTGACTTTTTCATAATTTATAAAAAATACCTATTTTGAAAAAGCTTTGTTCATTGAAATTCATTAAATTGCCATCCCAAGCACAATTGCGATTATGCTGTAGTAAAAGCTTTTAAGAAACTTCGTTTAATAAATATCAAATCTTTTAATAATTACCAAAAATCATTTATTTTAGAAAAATTTAATTGGGATAATTTTAAAATTATGATTTGAATTTTATTGGCGATTTTGACCATGTTTCGGATGTCTTTTACATTCTTCATCAGATCAAAAAATATAATCAATAATTTGTTTAACTCTTCATAGAGAATAATTCACTTATAAAGAATAACTAATATAACTAATCATAAAAAGCGAATGTGATGGATTGAATAAAGAAGTTCTTTTTCTGCTCCTTCTCCTTCTCCTACTTCTTCTTCTTCTTCATCTGCTTTTTCGCCTTCTTCTTTATCTCCTTCTTCTCCTCAATATTCTTCTTCTTCTTCTTCATCTGCTTCTTCTACTTCTGCTACTTCTTCTTCTTCTTCTTCTTCTTCTTCTTTTACTACTTCTTCCTCTACTTCTTCCTCTACTTCTTCTTCTTCTTCTTCTTCTTCTTCTTCTTCTTCTTCTTCTTCTTCTTCTTCTTCTTCTTCTTTTACAACTTCTTCTTACTATATATTTTCTTCT
>UXGC01002234.1:0-13003 GCA_900480045.1 Eurytoma adleriae
TAGCTTGTAACACTGTGAATTTTACAATGTTGAATGATAGATTTATGCAATTTATTTTAACGTTTAGTATTTAAAAAGACAATTAATTAAAATTCTTTTATAAAGAAGGATGTTAAACCCCCTATTGTAATAATGTACTGCGTTTAATGTGATCAAGTAGTATAAACCGAGTGTAGTCAGACATCGATTTTCATTCTACTTTACATACTTCTCTTTAAATAAGGGGATTATTTTTTTATTTATAATGTTTTATAATGTTATTTACAATGTTTCTAAGCTTTTCTTGTATATATAAATTATACTATAATTTTTATTTAGTATGTAAATTGTTACTGAATTTATCTTCCTGCACCTTACGCTGCAATATCTAGGCTTCAATTGTACACAGGAGAGAATTATTAATAAACTAAATGTACAATTAAAATTTAAACATTTTTATTTAAATTTGTTTTATTATTTAATATCATTGAATCTGAGTCTCAATCAAATTATTAATTCCAGCGTATCCTTTCAATTGTCAAGTCAAATGAATTTAACAAACCAAAGCTTAAGTTGAACCTTGTAACGTACATGTACTGTACAGTAAGCGATTTAAATGACGTTTTCAAAACAATGTTCATCAAATGAAAATTTATTTTTTATGAATTTTATTACAATGACTTATTATTTCTAACAGTTTTCAATTCGGAATTTGAATTTCACTTAACTTTCTTAATAACATTTTTAAATATTGCAACTACTTGTATTACATAATTTAATAATATTTAAATATGAGGCTCACTTCGTTTCCTTCTAAGTAGTTAGAAAACTACCTTAATAACGCGGCGAGCGATAGTGTGCGGTTGGTTCCTACGCGGAAAAAGCGCTGATTCGCCAAAGCGAGCGTGTTTTAACTTTTTACAATATTTTTTCACCGGGATAACTTGTATCGCGAACTTTTTTTTTTTGCGCGGCTAAACTTCGCCACGCAGTATTAAACTTTCGCATTGATTCCCCCCATCTCCCGGCGGTGAAATAACTAAAAATTATTTTTGGCTCTCGCAATCTTCATGCAACAGCGTATACCGCGATAAAAGCGTATCAGGCATGCAATTCTCGGCTCGTTGTTTTTTTTTCTCTCCCCGGCTCCTTGTGAAAAAGCACCTAATAAATTTATTTCCTGCGTCGCTCGCTCCTCCCATCCCTGGCGCGGGTATGTATAAGTAAGCCCGAGTCTTTGCGGGGGCATGCATAATGAAAAATCGTAAATAAAGTCCTCGACACTCGACAATCTCCATATATAAAACTATAATTGCAGCCCACTTAACGGGGCCTGAATTATTTGAATGGCCGGGCGGCCGGCCCATTTGCGCGCGCGCGCGTACGTGTGCGCATGTAAATGTAACGTTTATCGCGACACGGGCATCTCAACTTAATTAGCTGGCACTCAAGTCGAGTAGATAAACAAGAGGGGGTAGGAGGAGGCGGAGGAGTTTATGCGCCTCGCGCTATATAACGCGCTGGTCCGCTCGGAAGCCAGGGGGGAGGGGGGGGAGAGAAAGAAGAGAGCATTCACGTAATAAGTAACACCTTGGCCTATCTTCAACCGCGAGGGCGGCGCGCCCGCGGGATAATGAATGAGCGAATTGCGATGCGAACTTTTTCAATTAAAGTTCCTTGCGGGGGTGTGCCGCCACTGGCCGCCTTTAAAAAGGCCAGCGTGGAGGCTTGCTTGAACGACTGTTGCGATATACAAAAGAGCGGAATAAGATTTTTCTCCTCTTTTCATACGCGTTTACGGGATACTCGCTAAAATTTATTTTTTATGATGCTTTTTTGGGTCGTGTGAATGATATAAATACTCTATTTAAAGTGCATATTTTATGGGTTCGAGATTATGAAATTCATTGAAATGTCGGACGTAAAATAAGTAACTGAAAATAGTCTCCTTTCAATTTTAAGACAGAAAAATTTTCTTTCAATTTTAAAGAATGGATAAATATTTATTAATTTTAATGATATGTACATTTTATTTATTTGTATTGGACAATTGGACAATCCCTTTTACTATATCGAAATTTAGCTAACATTTTTCAAGATAAACAAAAATTATTTCATGGATTAATTTCTTTTTATATTTTGTTAATATTATGAACAACAAATAGTATTATTTTACAATAATAAAAATCTAGAATTTAAAGAATGGTTTATTTTAGTTGATCAATGTGCAATATTTCTTTTGACGAAAAATCATCAAGTTTAAACTTTTGCAGCGCCCGCTTTCAAGAGGTTCCCGGAAAGAACCAAGATAGCAGAAAGTGAATTTGCAATTTCGACTCTCTCCTTAAGCTAAGAATTAAGTCAATGGAAACTTCATTCCGTATTTTACGACTTTGCTGAAAACTTGGCAACTTAATCATGAATTTATTGGAATGATTAAATTTGTATCTTTTAAATTAAGCGCCCCTCCACGCTTCCCTTCATCCACGGCCAACTCGTCCGTATAATTTCCCATTTCCCGCTCTCTCCCCCAATTCACAAAAAAAGCAAAAAAAAATCGTAGAATTTTACGTCCGATTAATCCCATCCCCACAACTTCTCAATTCTCGACATAAAGCAGCGCAAGGAACAATGCGGCAACCCGACGATCCGCAATTCTAGACAGTCCCAAAACCATCCCCGCAATAAAAGTAACGCGGGCCGGGGGAACGATGTCTCGGCGATAAAAGGCCGGGCCAGATTTCACGTTAGCGTAATGCACGGGGTGTGGCACCAGGGGGAAGAGGGGGACTGAGAAAAATATCACTTTGGCGCCCCCACGCACTGTACTTTCTTTTTATGTTCGCAGCGTCAAGACGAACCTAATGGAGGAGGGGGCGAACTCGACGCTGAGCATAGCGAGGGTCGGCCCGGCGGACAGCGGCAACTACACGTGCGCCCTGACGACAATGCCCGACCAGCCGGCCACCGTGCACGTCCACGTTTTAAATGGTGAGAGAGGCGGCCGGGACAATTGGATTCCTCGGGGCTAATGAGCCCGCTTACGCGCCGCGGCGCCGAGGAAGAATCGCGCGTCCTCGGCTTCCGCTTTTGCGCGCGTCCCTGTTGTTGTGCCGCGGGGGAGGGCGCGGCCGCGCGCTTGTTATTCAGCCGGAGAGAGGTCACGGTCCCGGAGTCGTTGGGTTCAGCCCCCCGAGCTACGGATGATAATTTTAATGTTGACTAATTATTCTGCTTTTAGCGACGGGAGACAGGAATTTCCCTTCTGCTCGGTAGAGAAGGTTTACTTTGCTTTGGTGTTGCGAGATTCTGTTGTTTATTTGTGGTAAAAATGTTTTTAAGGTAAAACTTAGGTAAATTGATCTGTTCAAGACTAGCATCAAATTTTCAGCGAAATTAAGTTATTGAATAATAAATCTATCTGTGCAAGCTAACCCTTATTGACAACCTAGTTCTTGAGATATAGTAATTATTTACATTCGTGAAAGGCGTTTCGGATGGTTTTAGAAATCATTTTAATCATTTTGTAAGTAAGCTTCTACTTGACTCATGCAGTCGACTAAGAAATACCTTAATAAGTATATGTAGGAGGGCCTTGAACCAAGAAACGCAAATGTATTGTTTCATTGATCGAAAAAGTCGGGAGCTAATACACGAATTTTATTTGGGTTCGGGAAAAAACTAGCACCAGCTGTACGAGAATCGGATATTACTGTTAATAAAAAAACTTATAACAAGTAGTAATCAAATTTTATGAAACAGATGATACGAAGTAGTTTATATTATTTTTGATAAATATTTACAAATTTAAGTTTTCCAATGAATTATAAAATCCTTTCTCTTTACAAAGTTCAAATGCCTAAGAAAAAAAGAGCACTTATTATAGTGAGTAATTTGACAATTAATTGTTAGTGAACGTTAAGCCGAGGGGTTATGTATTCCATATAATCAGAAACCACTTTTATAAGTGACCTTGCAATCATTTTTTAATTAATGAGAAGTCAGTTTATAGATTTTTAATCAATAATAATCAACAAATCCAATCTCGAAAAGTTTCTAATTCATTGAATCCGCTGATTTCTTTTACATTCATTAATTATAAGAATACATTTTTGGAGATAATCTAAAGTTATGCTATTTTTAACATTAAAGAACTTGGATCAGATAAATACAAGACCTATTTTTGGTAATTTATGATGAAAACGAGAAACTTCTGTATTGCCTAGTAAAAAAAAGTAAATGCATCGACTTGTACTTCCAAACTTTGACTGCTTCAACTACTGTACAAGCTGCAGTTATAGCTTTTTATATACAACACCAGAATAAAGGGAAGTTCTTGTAAAATACAAAAAAGAAGAAAAGGAAAATTCAGTTAGGAAAGAAAATAGAAAACAGTGCTGTTGAAACTAGAGAAAACTAAATTTAGCTTCAGGGTAGTGTAAATAAAAGCATCGACATCTATAAATCAATAACAGATCAAATGAAATTAAATCGTCGCAGTCGCCAAATTTAACACGCAAATAATAAAAACGAGTGAAGGCAACACTGCTCTCTCAACGCCACTGGTTTCGAACCTTTTAACTCAATATTTTTTTTCTAAAAATAAAAAAAAAAAATTATTAGGTTTACTGCAGATACGAGTTCCTGTCTGGTAAGAACTTAAATTAATTATTCCCTTACGAAAAGAAAGTACTGGATAAGAACTACTGCAATAACTGCTTGCAAGTCAGTAAAAATAAACCAAGAAGAATTTCATTTCAGTAATAAATTGGCAACTATCCAATACTACATTTAGAAGTATTTCTACGTAGTACACCTGTACTTCCTGGTCAGTAGTTTGTCAATAGTTGTCAATTTACTACTAGATCTAAGTGTAGTTCATTCACAGTTTTCAATAGTTTTGTGTATAGTATTTTTAGTATTATTGGGTAAAAAAATCTATTAGAGGTGCGAGCAATCCAATCCCCTGGAATCTACTTTGCAAGGATCATTTAATATACTTTTTATTTTAATAAAAAAGTAGATTCATGAAAAAGTTATAAATATTTCTAAATAATTACATTCTCTCCCGTCATTTTACCGTGTAATTTTTCACCTAAACACGATAAAACTTAGATTACAACTCTAACCATTACTAGGAAAATATGAAATTTGTTTTAGAAAATGAGAATAGTGACATTATACCTGAAGTAGTCCAGTATAAGCACTATTCACGTTTTCTAAATTAATTTCACGTTTTCAGGTTTACGCGGAGTACAGTCCTCCTCTCTAACGACACCACCGCCCTATAGTCTTCCCGCGTGCAGTGTTTTTTCAGTGCGCCTGTTTGTTTCAGGAGAAAGCCTAGCCGAACTGCATCACGGCGGTGCTTGCGGTGTGCACCGGCGGCCGGCGGACGGCACGGGTCTTCTGCTGCCGATGCTGCTGCTGGGTCTGGCCTGGCTCGCGCCGAGATGAAGAATCGCCGGCGGGCTCGCCGCGGCGATGCTTCCCTCGCGCGGCCTCCCGGGAGCCTCGGCTGGCGCCGCGGCTTAAATCGGGGAATCCCCGGATCTCGACTCGCCGCGCTCGAGGAAAGTACCGAGACGTTTCGCTGAGCTTTGCGGGGAGGAGAGTGCTTTTTTCACCGCGCTCTACGTCGAAGTATCCGTTCGTTTTCGGAACGATCGCTTAGGATTTATTATTATCTTTTTTTAACGTATACCACGTTTGAGAGGTGACTGTTGATTGTTCGTTTGGTACGAGGTTTAGGAAATTTTTTGTATTCTCCGAAGGAAGTAACGAGTGCGTGATCAGAATGAAAAAGAAGATTCGAAACGTTTTTTCGCATCAATGGCTGCACACGAGACGGGAGCGACTAAAGGTTGCTCGATGCGAAGCGAGCGCTTTTTATATGCAAACAGTATAGATATATAACACGTGTATGTAGATACACGCGTTAATAAACGGCTTCATTGACGACGGACCTTTTCAGCGTCGGATTACCGGCGGCGAGTGTAAAACTTTGTTTCGTTGACAGTTTCTCCGCGTGATGTTCCACATAATCCCCGCGAGTCTGAAAAGAAAGAAACTGTAAGCGTTCAAAGGGAAAAACGCACACAGGCACCTGACGTGTCAAGCTGAATTGTTTATTCTACTTCGTTTCTTTTTTTATTTCTATTTTACGACTCATTTAGAGTTAGATCTGAAAATAGCCAGCTCGAAATAGACTATTCGTTTAAAAGCCCCGCCGTTCATTATTCAGTTCTATTGAAAAGTTTTTATTTTTCAATGAGTAACGCGATTGTATAGACGGACTTTATTTTTATTGGTTATTTTTATCGCGTACTTCTAAGAATCAAAACGAAAATATTCAATTTGATTTCAAATTGATTTTAAAACACCTACGTATTTTTTTATTAGGTCTATTGATTTGCAGAAAGTGTCATGTTAAGAATTTTCACTGAAGATCGGAAATTATTTGATCTGCAAATAATGATTTTATATTTAGTTCGGTGTACATCTGCAATAAGTCAGTAAAATTTAATGCTTCCAATTCGAAGATGAAGAAGAAAAGATGGTAGAATGCAGACCGCATTGTACAGGATTTACATTATTTCTTTAAATTGATACTTATGAATTTGTGTTTAGTTATTTTAATATTATTGCATCAGTATAGATTCGTCACATTTTTATGAATCTATTGATATATACAACAAATTAAATTATTACATTTTGTCAAATATAGGTGTTTTAAAACTGCGCGATAAAATTTTTCGAAATATTTGTCTGCTTTGACACCTAACGCCAGACCCAGACCTTTAAAAACAATCTTAAACGATCGTAAAAACTATTTCTTTTGAAAAACCTACACCCGGTCTTTGAACCACTTTAATTTTCATTTTAAACTCGGTCCCTCCCCCACTTCCGTTTGAATTGTTGTAATTGCACTTAAAAAAACTCCGCAAACCCGAGAGAATTCCAGGTCGTAAAGAAAGGCAGATCCGCGGGAAAGTTTCTCGCGCCCCTTTAAATGTCGGCGTCACAATGCGCACTCGAAAATGGAAACAGCGCGCGCGCGAGCCGAGGGGTCAAAAGGCGCGAGGTAAGTCGCGGGGGCGGGGAACGCGGCCAAGGCTCTCGCAGATAAAAGAGCCATCGTAACTCATTGTCGGGGAGCGAGAGGAGCGCTTTGTAAATAAATCTTGAACGGAAGTCCCAGTATTGACAGGGATCTACTTTGCTTTCTCCGCGAACCGGAGAAGCGGCGGACTGGAGGGGAGGGGGAGGCAGGGTAGAAAAGGGACAGGAGGTGCGTAAGCGCCGTGACAAGAAAACCAATTTGTCTTCTCCTCTATACGGTTCGTAGAACGCCCAGGACTTTGCTCTCTCTGTCTTCTCTCTCGCCTCTCGCTTCCTTTCTCCTTCTCTCGCGTCGATTGTTCACGTCCATCTCGTGGTCACGGAGCTCTCTGGAATAAAGGATAAAAGCGCCGCCCGACGAGTTCGACCTTAATTCGCGGATGCTTAATGGATCCTCTCGAGTTCGCTCGCGACGGCATTAAAAGAAGCGCCCGAGGTTAATTGATTGTTGATTTCATTAACGTTTGATAATTGCTCGGGACGTAATTGTTTAACCTTTATTGACGAGAAATTTGTTGCTCTATATATGTATACTGTTTGATTAGTTATTTCTGTTTGATTTTCCTGACACTGATTTACTTGAACCTTTGTGGATTGAAATGGCACGACCTTTAAAATAAGATTTCACGCTTCTTGGTTGTGAACTGAGATTGAAGGAAGCCTCGGAGAAAAATAACGACCACATCTTTTTTGTTGATGATGATAAATTCGAGTTTCAATTCGCGTATTCGTTGAACAAAATTAATGATCATAAAATAAAAAAATATTTAAAAAAGTTTAATTATATTAATTTACAATTATGCAAAAGTACATTTAATTTTCTTCCTTGAAAAAAAAAACTAAGACATAAACACGCAAAGCTTTAAGCATAATAACCGACACTGGAAATATTATACGATAAGATACGCAGAAAAAGAAAACGAAATATATCAATTATTAGTGTAAAAAGTGTAAATAACTACGTGTAATATGTTAAAATCATAGGGTCTAAGGATACGTTTTTAAAGGACAAGGAACAAAAATCATAAGTTTAGTAAGTACGTACTTTAGATTTTTCATTAACCGAGACGCGCGTCGGGGATATAGTCAAAAGGGAAAAGCGAATAAACAAAAAATAAACAGGCAAAATGCGTATTACTTCCTTTCTCGATGTAAATAAGTTTCCGAGCGAGACGAATTGTTGGCTAGAATTTTCACAAGATCTTCTGACTCTTTTATGGACAAAAGGGACCAGCGGTCGCGACGCAACGTTTGACTTCGTTTCCACCCACCCCGACCCGGCTGTACACCTCCTTCGTCTGCCTTTATGTTCGCCCGATGAATGTACACGGCTGCGCGTTTAAGAGCGAGCACCGCGCATTCAACGCCGCGTGCACACTATAGCTGAATGACCGGCAATAATGTAGTGTACATCAGAAATGGCTAATGAGTTTTCGTTTATGTTGCTGTGGTTGTAGACATACATTAGACGGTACACACGTTAAGTTGTCTTGACGTTTAAACGCAATTTTTTTATTGACTGCGATCGATCAAAGCTTCGCTGGTTGGATTAAGATGTCTTAAGTGTTTCAGTAGTATACGTCCGATATGGTCAGACAGACTGTAACTACTGTACTTTTAGTTGGAACTTCCGGTACGTATTTTAGATGAACTACTGTATTCTAGCCTCCAGAGTTTGAAATGCGTTGCTATACGAAAATATTTTCTTTTAGAAGAATGCCATCGTAAAAGTGTATCAAATAGAATCTATGACTTCCTTGTTTCACACTATAACATATGAAATATGCTAAAGTACGAAAAAGTTTTTTGATGTAATAATCCATCACACTCTATGTGAATCTGTCAGGAGAAATAAATTTTGAATTATAGGATTTCAAGATATCTTGTGAAAATTTAGAAGTTTTTAGTTTATTTATATAAAATGATTAATGAAATTATATTAAACAGGACGATATTTTTTAAATTGTAAATTCGTTTTAATTATGCGCAGCAAGAAATGGTAACGTATATTTGAAGTGCATTTACTAATTTACATCAAATGTTAAACGAAAAAACAATAAATTTAAATCTTTGTTTAAACAATTTTTTTATAACTTTAGAATTCTTAATGCTTTGAATTTATACGCAAGAAAAATTTGTAATTAATATTAATCTTAAAGGATTTTTCTCTTGAAATAAATAGCATAAAGAGAAACTCTTTGAAGTAGCTTTGCGCAAAGAATAAAAAATGCCAAAAAATGTCAAATTTGAAGGTATAAAACTCAAAGGCTCAGGAGAAAAACTTCCTGGCAATCCTGAAAATTAAACTTCATTTGAATTTCTTACTACGTAATAAGCTTTTTGCTTTCTCGAAAAAGAAGCTGTTTTCTACTCTGAATAGGACGTAGCGTATGAATAAAATCTCGCTTCAAACGGTTGTAAAAAAGGGATCTCTAAATAAGATGAAGATTGCTGCGCATTAAATGAGGCGGTAGTACATACGTACGGTAAAAATAAATTATTTATATTTTTTAATAATACTAGGGTGCAGAAAATAACGATAATAAAAAAAAGAATCTAGCGAATTTCTCAGTTCAACGAGAAACAAAAGAATAAAATGTTGATAAGAAGGATACAGGCATGTATATTATTATATTTCGCGTAGTTCGTCCCTACGTGTTCATAATTGACCGAGAAGATGAGAGAAAGCTTTAGTTGGCGCATATTGTGAAACAATTTTTAATATTTGCGTGAATTCAAGCGAATGAAAAAAATATATATATGAAGCGAAAAATTGTGCGTAAGCAAGTGAATCTTCCGTCCGGAAGTCGAGTGAATGAATTAGTTAATTAAGCATCATAATAACATTGTAAAAGTAAGACGAGGCGAACCTTGTAATTTTGTTACGTTATTCCGTTGACGAAAAAAAGAAGAGAAATTTATAAATGGTAATAATCCTATTCGTGAGAAGAAATTAAATAAAGAACGAATAAATATTTTCACCTTTAATTACTGTTAACAATAATAATTTAATAAAGAATTATTGACTTGTATAAAATTCATGTGATGAATAAAACCACCATTTTACAAAAAAAAAATACTTTCAAAACTGCAGTGCAATAAAGTGTTCTTTCTCCTATTCTTTATTCCTTTAATTAGGTATGCTGAACTTTTTGCTCACCTGAAAACAAACGATACTCCCGTATTTAACAGATTCAGGTACTAAAAAATATGTCGTCCTACTAATTAGCGAAGTTTATATACATTTTAAAGTTTACCGTTAATTTACAGTCGCTCAGGTTTTATTTCCATATTTTTTAAGTATCCGTACTATGTAAAGTTATTTAATAAATGGAATCCTCCATGAAAACAGTATTAAATAAAGCAAATTCCATTATATTCCTCTCAAATTGAAAAATAATCGACATGAATTTTTTGCTTTTTTCAATTAGATTTTTATTTTCAAAGATATAACTTGTTAAAATACTTTTACTTTATGACGTAGTATATTTATACTACGTAAAATCGTGACGTCATACGAATTTTCGAAACAAGATATTTTTAGTAATATTAAATTGAAAAAAAATGTACACGTTGATATTTTTTCAATATTTTATTAGATGGATATAATAGAATTTTTTATGCGGAAAAGAACATAACACCATAATCGTTAAAATTTTTTATTACTACCTTTTTATTTTAACTTTATATTTTAATTTAACTATCCTACAAACTAATCTTTATGAAAAAGTGCATTTACAAACTTGATAGTTTTACGAGCACAAAGAAAGATCTATCGCCCTAGCAGCACCGATTCCAGAGCCATTGACGCAGGCCAAAGAAGCCGAGATAATTAGCCGTCTTGAAAATGAACACGCCGCCTCCGATTTCCAAAGTGTCGCCCGGACAAGGCGAGCAAGAAAAAGTGTAAGAACAGCGCCGAGTGCGAGATGAGGCGACGAAGGAAGAATAAGAAGAGCCTCGGGAGGAAATTCAGCGACGCAGCGGCAACAGATGAGAGAAGTAAGAGGAGGCGGCTTGAAAAAAAAAAAGAAATTTCCCTCCTCCACCTTGGCCTACGCTCCCTTCATATTGGACGCGGCCTGATGTTTAATTCATAGACTCGCTCATCCTTGTCATTTTGTATATATATCCGCGTCTCCCAGGTATCCTTCCAGGACCCCCTTCCTCCCCTCCCCCCCATTCCACTTCTCTCCTGTCTCGACGAGGCTGACCATCTTTTTCATTAACCCGCGATGGATCGAAGCGCTTTCTCCCTTTCATTTTTTTCTCTTCCGCGGCGGCGCACGCCCGAGTGGCAGACTGAATTCCTTATACGGACGTTATCCTCCGCCCGGAGTGCATCTCGTCCCTCTACGTGATCGCGAGATGGAAGGAGATATCATGCTCGATTTGCCGGGGCGGAGTATAATTTCAGGGAAAAAGTGGAAGAGGAGAGCTCTTTCTCCCTCCCCTCGCATTCGTATGTACCAGCGTGAATAACCTCTCCATCTAAATTTTCGATCATGCGACTGCTCCTGGAGGTATTATAAAATGGGAATTGTTCCGAAAGAGTAGTCAAGCTGGATCGTTTTATATGTACTTCGCCGGGGATCCGACCTGTACTTTCCGATGAAAAGCCATTTTAAAACATGATTCGAGAAAAAAATTGCCGACTTATCGGCCTCGATCGCGTACTAAATTTTGGGCTTCAATCGTGGCTTGAATTTATTTTCATTTATCGCGATGCACAGTGGGATAGGGAATTATTAAATATCTCTTTTAATTAATTACACGAATAGCTCTTGACTCTTTATCTGTTTTATCAGCGAAAAATGCTGCATCGGATAATCGATAAAATCACTATTGTTTCTTAATCTCATTTATCGTCATAAATTGAAATTATTGAATCTACTGAAATAAAATAAAAAACATTTTTGTTTATTTCAGATAAAACGAAAACACTTTGTCCTTGCATCTTCTGAATTTTACACGGTTCTCTGTAGAATTACGACGCTTCGATCCCCCTTCGGAATTTTACATCATTGGCTCCGCTCACGCACTTTTGCTGATGGAAAAACATGCGCTCGTGCTACATACAAACTGGTATTTTTATGGCCCGGGTCCGTGCAAAAAAAAGCGCAATTAAAGCGAAAACTCGAGCAAGGCAGGCTCGCGCGCCAAGAGCATTATTGGAAAAGCTTTCTAGGCTGCATTGCATATTTTATAATCCTAGTTTGCTCAAGTAATGCAACATAAACATGCGCCTTCTTCAAGAATAATGTACGGTTGATATTCGTCTGCTCAAACTGTAAAAAGTGTTGTATAAACATTTAAAATTGAATTAATGTGTGTGCTATTTTATTTCCTAGTTTCCTATAGCAGGCATTAATCGAAATAATGATGAAATATTCGTGTGACTTAATTAGTATTACAATGTATAAGTTAATTTCGATAACAATTTTAAAATAGATTCATCATGAAATACTAAAATTTATGGGCATTAGTTGAAACCTGCAACGTAAAGAGCTTTCTCTGAATTTTTTATTTTCCTCTCCTCTCCATCCCTTCCATTTCATTACGCAAAAACCTACTCTTTCGTAAATATTTTTTTTTATAACAAATGATCACTTTTGAAAAATCTAAACAAACTTTGAGCTGTTCGTCTTAGAAAACTAGGCACTGTTTAATTTTTTCATAATTTCAGAACCTCAAAAACTAATCTAAGAAAAGCCATATCAAGAAAGTCTAAAAAGTCATTTATTCGGTAACAATTACTGAAACGGTGCATCTGTTGATTTCATTTTTTTCCTAAATATCAATAGCTAAGGTATATTTTAGATTTATATCTACAACTGGAACAAGCTACTAATTCTTTCTACCAATATCAACCAAATAATAAGCCTTGCGAATAAGTTAGTTA